>CBVK0101720553.1:0-14434 GCA_900067695.1 Picea abies | reverse complement strand
TTTGTGGCTAAGGGATTCTCACAGAAGGAAGGCATTGAATTCAGTGAGACATTTGCACCCATGGCGAGATATTCTTCTATTAGGGCCGTGATATCCATTGCAACTAAGTTGGGATGGCAGATCCATCAGATAGATGTCCAGAAAACATTTCTTAATGGAGTGATAGAGGAGGATATATACATAGAGAAACCATAGGGGTTTGAGGTGCACAACAAGGCATCTCATGTTTGCACGTTGAGGAGAGCGCTATATGGGCTCAAGCAGGGACCACGTGCCTGATATAGCATGTTCGACAATTATTTTCTTTGGATGGGCTTCACCAAGAGTGAGGTTGAATCCAACCTCTATTTCATCTTGGTTAAGGAGGAGCCACTCATTCTTGTATTATATGTAGATGACTTGTTTATGACAGGATCAGAGAAGCTCATAGCAGATTGCAAGAGAGATCTTGTTGTTGAGTTTGATATGAAGGACTTGGGTCTGATGCATTATTTTTTTGGATTGGAGGTGTGGCAGAAGGATGGGAAGATTTTCCTTGGACAAGGGAAATATGTTGTGGAGATCCTGAAGCGGTTTGGCATGTAGGATTGCAGGCCTATGGCAACACCCATGGTTACTAATTGGAAGAAAATAGATACTTCCCAGTCAGAGGGAGTAGATGCCACTCTCTACAGGGAACTCATTGGCTCTCTTATGTCTCTAGTTAACACTAGACCAAATTTGTGTTTTGCTGTCAATACACTCAGTCAATTCATGGTAGAGCGTAAGCGTTTACACTGGGTGGAAGATAAACATGTGTTGAGGTATCTACGTGGGACAATCGAGTTTGGATTGAGCTATATCTAGGGGCATGGAGTGAAGTTTGTGGGTTATTCAAATGTATATTGGGAAGACAAGAATGTGGACATGAAGAACACATCGGGTTGTTGTTTCAGCGTGGGTTCAGGGGCTATTTCTTGGTTCAACATGAAGCAAAAATCAGTTTCTTTGAGCTCTGCAGAGGCTGAATACATGGCAGCCATCTTGGCATCATGTGAGGTCATTTGGCTTTAGAAGCTACTCATGGGCTTTGTTTGATCAGGTGTTGGACACAACAATGATTCACTGTGACAATTTGAGATACATCAAGCTCTTTGAAAATATAGTGTTTCATGATGGGTCCAAACACATTGAGATAATGTACCACTTCATTTGGGACTACGTGCATAAGGGTTATGTAAAGCTACACTATGTGCCAACCGATGAGCATATTGCAGACATACTGATGAAGCCTTTGGTGAAAGGAAAATTTGTCTATTTTAGGGACAAGTTGGGGGTTGTACTGAACAACTTCCTCGCTAAGAGGGAGTGTTAATTTTTCCTGTAGCAAAAAAAGGTGTTCCCACATTCCTAATGCCCAAAGGCATGTGTTAGACCTTAATTTGACCCATATCAGCCTTAGAAATTAGCCTAAGTTCTACTTAGGAAAATTCAGCCCAAAAGTTTGTTGTAAGTGGATTGTGGGGCCCTGTCAAGGGGGGGTGATCAGCGTTAGTGCGAAGTGAGGCCCTTCCTTGAGTAGTGAACCCTTGAGTGTTGTGTGGGGTCCAGAGAGAGGGGGCGCCTCAATATGGGCCCTTAGATATTTTGTTGGGTGCTGATCCCAAGGAAATGAGGGGGGATGGGGTATAGGGAGGCTAAGGGTGTTAGGTTTCTCATTCAGTCATTGTGAATGAGTAAGAGAGGAGAGGGAGATGGGCATAGAGAAGTGAAGGAAGGAGCTATTGAAGAGGGTGTGTACTGGAGCTAAGCTAGGGAAGCCACATGAGGCCATTCAAAGGCCACATTGTGCCAACTCAAAGAGGACAACTTCATCACTATTTTCAGCAACAACAGAACAACAAAGTTCCAAGTTTATTGGGATGATAACATAGGTCGTATTAGAGGTTTTCCAGAGCAACGCATTAAGGATGTACTCACCTGATTTGTACACCAACATAAGTAGCCTACCAGGACATATAGGACAACAAAAGGAGGCCATACTGAATGCAAGAAACTGGGTTGAACAACATTTTGTTTGTTGGTCCAAACTTGAGAAATTCTTCTCTGTACTGTAAGGAATTTCTGTTACAAAATTATACTGCTGTAACTTTTCTCTGAAAGCCCATTAAAGCTCCCATCTTCACTGGTTTTCCCCACATTGGGGTTTCTAGGGTACCTACTGTGTCACTCTGTGTGCTTGTTTTAATATTTTCGCTATGCATGCATGTATACTCAGCTAGTATAACTTTATCATTGATCTGATTTAAATTTCTGTACTGAATTTAATTTCTGGGTTGTTATCTATTGGTTGGGTTATCATTGTTTTAGCTAGGTATTAAAAGTTTTTCATATGATACATAATGGTACAAGATGGTTGTGGAGATCACAAGAGGTGCTATGATACCCAAAGAGGGGAAGAGGAAAGGTGATCTATGGGAAATAAATCATCTTCAGGGCACAAGGTCGAGCAACAACGAGGCTTGAAGCCATTACACCGATATACTCATTAAGAGAATAACATGTCACTTGCGGGAATTGAACTTGGGTGGGGAGGATAACAATCATTCCTCCCAACCACTTGAGCTAAAACCCAATTGACAAGGAAAAACAATAATCTTTTGCTAACTGTGAGCCTAAGAACTCATATATGTTCCATCATGCGCCTTAAATAAAGTTCATCCACCTCCTTTGACTTATAAAGCTAATCGTGAATGCTTGTAGAGGTTGGTGGGGAAGCATAGGCACATTGAAAAAGTGTGAAGTCCATCATTTTGTAATGATCATCATTCTTATTCTCATTATCCTCATGTTCAATTATCTATAGAAGGGTTATCTTCATTATGACTCCTTACCCAAATATGACGAAATGAACAATGTGAAGAGGCATTTGTAGACCTTGGTTGAGAGATAAATAGGTTGTAAGTAAGCATAGAGGTTGGGAAAGTTAGGAAGTCTTCACCCATTGGTTATTGCTGCTCATTGGTGACTTGGGAGTCAAGTTTTATTCTCTCAGGTTGTTACCAAAAGGCATTGAGCATATTAGACTTTTCTTGCATACATTAAAGAGCATTGGAAGGAAGATCCCTGAGACATTGTTGAGCAGAGAAAGGGAGGATCTTTCTTGTGTTGTGTAGGGCATTGGAAGAAAGTGCCATGATTGGTTGATTGTTGGATGAAGTGCTTGGAGTGCTTTGTTGTAAGTAGATTGGTTGAGAGATGATAGTAATTGGGCTAGGTTGGGTGAGTTGTAAGCCTATGGGTGTTCCTTCACCATGGTGTCCTCATAGCTAGGCTTGGGGGTTGCATTTACATTAGATGTCTATGGTTGGGTGGAAATTGCTCATACACAACGAGTTTCTTTGACCTTGGATAGAAGATAAGTGTTATCTCTCTATTTATAATTCCACTATTTAAAAGCTATTTCTTGTCATGAAAATATAGATACTACGCATGTTGTTTGTATGAATGTGCCTAATCATGAACATGGGCATTTGTTGCCATAAAATTTATTATCCCATGCTTCTTTATTATGCTGCATTTTTATTATCTGCATTGATGTATGCATTTAAACTCTTCTAACCTCTGGGTTAGTTTCTCAATGGCCCAAGAATTTTAAATGGCTAATTAGTAGCAGAGTGAATGGAAGGGGACACTCCAATCAATGTTCCTAAATATGAAATGGGGGCAATTGACTCCTTGTAGACATCTTATCACTTACTATTCAAATATGTTCAATGATGTGATTGACCAGTGCTTTGCCTATGATCAAGAGCTTTATGTTATATTGCAGACACTGTAATAGTGGAAACATTATATCTTGGATAGGGAGACAATCATACATCACAACTACAGGTATTTGTAGTTTGTTTAGTTGTAGAGCACTGGGACTCTAGAGTGGATGGAATTATTGCAATGATTCCATTTGGTGATTAAGCACAATAAGTGCATATCCAATCCTATTGCAGAGTGTCCAAGTTGATTGCTAGTTAGTTGTCAATTACGTATGGCCATGAAAATGGTACCTAATTGCAATTGTATGCAATGGATTTTGAGTTTGCAGAGACATTAAAGTCTCATTGCTAATTACCAAGTTGTAAACTTCTCCTTGTGGTGTAGTTTGTTATAATACGTTGGTCACTTGTGTGTTCTTCAAGGTGAGCAACGATAAAATTGATTTGGGAGTTTGATATACCAACTTGACTAGGCATTTTGGCATCTAAACAAGTCTCATATAATTCTTTTACATAAGTTATTTACTTCGTCAAATTTTCCCAATGACATAAGCAATACGTTTGCACATGTGTTTTTTTGTGCCATTACTAAATAAAGAAATAAAAGCAGGGGTTGTATATGCCCGTACCAGTCCCAAATTAGCCTTGGGAGTTTATCTCCATGGATTTTCTAATATGTTCCCCTCTGTTACACACAATTTCAATATCATGTTTGTTGTGGTGGATCATTTCTTTAAGATGGCCATCCATGTGCCATGCCACAAGACTAATTCTGCACAAGATACACCCACATTGTTCTACATGAATTGTGAGTTTGGTTTGGTCTACCTGCATCAATCATCTTATGTAGAGAGTCCATGTTTTCAACATATTCTAGAAATATCTTTGGTGTATGATTGGTACAAAGCTAACCATGTTGACAAGTTTTCATCTTCAAATTGATGAACAAAAGTTGCCAATTGCACCATAATATAGCTCTTACACATGTAATAATCATTGCCATCAATGCACATGGGATGAACGACTTCATTACATTCAACAAAGTTATTATATTTTTCAATCTTATGCCATAATACTTCAATCCCCTAAGATGTATGAAGACTTCGTTGTGCCAAGTGAGCAACAGATTTTGCTACGTGGAGATCACACTTCAACATGTGATATCCTATGGGGATTCTTTTCATTTGCATATGATTGGTGTTAGGGTTGTATAGAATCTTATAGAAGGATTTCTTGTCCACATATTTTTGGGTGAACAAAGAATCAGAGTGTCATGTCATGTTTGCTATTTCGAGTGTATTTCGAGTGGTACAAACTTATTAGTCTACATTTCTGCTCAAAGATTCTCTTATGTATTCTTATTTTCTTGTTAATGAATACTCAATGGATTCTTCGCATGACTTATCTTTGTTCTCTTTCGCATGCTTTGATTATATTTTATATTTTGTTACAATTTTGTGTCATATCCTTAAGTGTCCTCACACTCGTGGATGTCCTGCAAATATTCCCTTGTGATCTAGATGAGATAGTACAACACACACAAATTATGATAATTATAAATTATTATCTTCCTTTGAACTTAAAGATAGTTCGGATTATTCATTCCTGAACTCATTTCACTTGTATATAAGGTTGATTGATTACAACAATTAGAGAGATCGAGGTTAAATATATGTAGGATACATGTGTGAATTCAAGCTATAAATAAATATATGGGTATGTTGATTCATTGATGTATATATGCTATTATTTGGGGAATAAATAAAAGTCCTTGAATGCCCAAATTGAGACGTATATCTAAATTTTTGTATATTATGCATTTTGCTCATTATTTGAGTATTTTTTATGAGCATTTTGTTGCATTTATATTTATTTTTATTTTTTGTGCGATGTTCCTATATTCAAAGTGGAACTAGCACTGCAATTATTGATGTAAACTCAATCAAAACAACTAAAAGGATTAAAATAAAGAGTCAAAAACATTTTTTTTTCCAAGTCATTTAATAATAGAGAGCAAGTTTTGAACACCAAATCACTTTATTTTAGAAAGTACCATGCTAAATGTTCACTCTAAAAACATTATTACATCTAAAACATAAAAACATTATTACATCTAAAACATTAAAGGATAAATTTATTATTATTATTTTTATATTGAGTTGATGGCTACCCAAGATGGGTGGTACCCAAAACATCTATGAATTTAGTTGTCCTTGCAAAAATGCTTCTCTCCCATGTGACTTACACTTCTAGGAGGCCCTTTCATTTGATCTTGTACTTTGTGATTTGCTTTTTGTGGAGGTTCTTCAAATTCACCTGAAGGATACCCTTTGGGTTTAGTATTAACTTGCCCTCTTCATCTACGCGATAGATCTTTGTGAGTAACCACCTTAGTGCCCAACTTCTTTTTTAAATATGAGTCATGGAATCCCTCATAGAGTCTTCCCTTGTTGGGATAATTTGTGCATATGCCAACTCACTCATTTTTGCTCACACTTTATATGGGCCATAGAGTTTAAGTTGAATCTTGTTCTTACCTTGTCGTCGAAGCATTGTTTGTTTGTAGAGTTGTAATCATACAAAGACCATATCTCCACTCTTTAAAGTGTTTTTCTGAATGGTGTTAGTCATCTTATTATTGCATTTTGTTTGTTTCCATGGACAAGTTTTCCTTTAGGATGCTAAATATGTTCAATTTATCTTGTAGTGTGTCACTCATTGTAGGAGACTTTATCCTTAGGTGACAAGGATTCATAGCCAATGCTTTGTAGAGAGTCATTTTGGTTGTAGAATGATATGTAGTATTGTATTAACCTCTAGTTAGATGCATCATCTTGTCCATTTACCTTTTTTATCCCCTGTGTATCCATTGCAGGGGAATGTCCTCAGTGAGTTGGGTTAATGCATCGAAAAAACAATCAAAGAACACTAACTTATTTCCAAAATGAACAAGTTACAGTATCGAATGTAAAAGGTATAAAGGGAGAACTGTACTTGGAATTGAATGACCAATTCCTTTTCCTTTCATGAACGATCCATATAACAATATTTTAGCACCAAGCCCTTCTTTGGATCTGCACACAAATAAGAAATACAACCTTCCTCAAACCTTATTAAGCATATAAATGGATATCAAAATTTATTAAGCATGATTATTGACACCTTTCTCACCCAAGTCTAGGTTCCTCTATCATGAACCACTTATCAATTTCAACTCTATTAGCAAGTCCAAGTTTTACTCTAGAAGGGAAACTCAAAGAGAGTTAAGACCCAACTCAAAACTAGACATTACAATCAGAACCAAGGAGTCTTAATGGTAAATAAACTATAAAAATCCCAGGCAAATGACCATTTAGACAATTCTCTAGCATGTGTCCTTCAACTGGTCATGGACCCTTCTCTCTACATAGATCTTTTATTTATACCATGAGGTAGTGGTTTAGGTCGTTAAGGTTGGAGATCAGAGTTGTACAAGTGTACTACTTTTGTGATCTCCACTAAACACTACATATTTTGCATGATTATTATTTTTTGGGTAATTTTGCGAGTGTTCGTGGGTTGCATGAAGGGAACTCACGAGTTGTTAGAAGGAAATTCGCGTGCATCAAGTTATATGTTCAAAATATATATAAAGGAAATATAAATTGATGGAGAGGTCATAAGTAAATGGACGAATAAATTATAGATAGTCAATGATAACCAAATATAGTTATAATAGATGCTCGCTAATGTATGGGGTCAAAATGGGAGCTTATGGTTAACAAACGTTATAAAACATAAAGGAATTTGACAAGTGAATCCAAGGGGAGTCCAACAAACCAAGGATTTGAAAGATACCTGTAAAAAAAAATAAAAGTCATGTCTCTTCCTTGAGGTGAACATATCCATGCTCAACACAAAAATAAACATTGTTTCCAATCAAGTACACTATGGACCCATGGAGTATAGAATGCAATATTATGGCCATGAAATAATGTGTAGTGGAGCCATCTCAGAGTGGGATTGTTGTTGAGATAAAATACCAAGTGAATATGTTAGAAAAACATGATCGTAGAGTAATAAAATAAAAACAAATGCGGAAATAAAACACAAAAGATACACGATACAATAGAGACACATATATATGTAGTTCACCCAGTGTGGGCTACGTCCACAAGAGAAATTTCCAGGTCCTTATTTTATTATTAGCCAACAAATGAATGGATACAACCCACAAGATACCCACTGTAACTTTCTCTTCTTTCTCTCACAGTTTCCTATCTTAGAATTCAATATTTTACAAGACAATTTTCTCAAAATTTTCTCTTCGGGGGCAAGGGCCCTAGTGAGATATTGATAAAATTTGATCTTAAACAGATAACAATAGTTATCAATAGTTAACAATAATGTTTGTTTAACCTTTAAAGATTAATTGAAGCATAAGAATCATATGAAGAAATACATTCATAGTGTGCACAAACATTTATCCTAGGAAAACCTCATGGGGAAGAAAACCCAATAAAACTTCTTGTGATATATATATTAGTCAATCAAATACAATTTCAATATTGTTATCACTCTATAATTTTCCTTGGCTGTGAAAGGAAAACCCAAACGTAACCACAAACCAACTTTAGGCTGGAAATTGACCTTTCCAACCAGAGAGGGCTCTCTCAATGAATTTATTGTCTATTGATAACTCAACTATAGCTCACGTGCTTAGGAAAATGGCTAGATATGTAAATAAAGATAGGGTTTTTGAAATGTGGTTGGTAGGGCTGAAGAAAATACCATTGGGCATGGAGTCTATATGTTTTTGCTTAATGAAAACTATCAAGAAATTGGTTATAGAAATAGGCTAAATTCAAAGGAAAGATAGATATGTTTTCTTAGACATTTAGATCATCATTGTAGCTGGAAGTTGAAAAAAGGAATAAAAACCATCAGAGCAGAGCATATAGCAATGGATGAGTTCTGCAATGACTTTAGAGGAAATTGGTGAAAATACTTGAAAACAATGGAATTAGAGCATCTACGATGAATTCTAATTCATAATTTCCATCAAAGTACTGAAGAAAATATACATCAAATGAATAACTGAGAAAGAGAACACATTCACATAAGAAAAACATAGACTAAGCCAACATACTACATGAATCTTTGATAAACCACTTTCAGTACTTCTGCCCTGATAGTTTCATTAAACTTAGAAAATCATACATGCAGAATTAATGTTTCTCCTCCACTCTCGAACCCCTCTATAATTGTTTTCATTACAATATTATAGCATTGCATTCCAATCTAACTCAATAAGATCGAAATATTTAGGGTTTCGGATTCAAGAAGGAGTTATAAACTAACTCCTATTTTTTAGGGTTTAGTTTTTAACTAATTAAATTTGGCGAAAATATGTAAAAATAGGTTGTAAAGATCTATTCGAATATCCCAAGTTTAGTTTTTAACTAATTAAATTTGGCGAAAATATGTAAAAATAGGTTGTAAAGATCTATTCGAATATCCCAAGCCATGACACCTGTGAAAACATTGAGAGAGATTTTTTTTATATGAACCCGTGTTTAAAAAAAAATTCTTTCAGTTTGTTGAGATCAATCACCATCTGCTCAAAATCTGAGTTTGAAGTTAATGCGGAAACAATCAACTATAGGAAATTTCGCTACAACGAGGAAATTTCACAACAAATTTCAATTTAGCAGTAGATAAAACAATTTTTTTGATGGAAGGTAGGGTTAAAACACCTGAGAGATTTGTAGCAACAAATGAAGCTTCAATGATGTCCAAGAATCATGCAAGGCTTTAGATTTTCGCAACAATTGTAGTTTCACATCAAATCACAGTTTCTCAGCAAACCATAGCTTTGATGATTAAAAAAGAAGGAAATAACACATGACCATAAAACTTGATTGACAAGGACAACACTGAATCTCATTACATTACTCCCATGATTTCCTCACTGCTATGGAGGTAGGGTATTTTTGAAGTGATTTGGCATTGACAATTATTCACTGCAAAAAGCTAGAGGGTTTCACAACGAAATTTGAACTGATTGATTGCAAGTACTTAAAAGGTATAATTAGGACTGGAAAACCTAAGAAACCCTTTGTACATGTGATATCATACTCCCATGACTCTCTAAATACATGATGTAATAACTTTAAGACTCACCTCTTTTCAAATGATGACAAAGATTGTGGGATAACAATGTGACAAAACTGACTTGACAAGACCAACCACTGACCTATGACTTGAGATGGTGCTCTCATTCCCTTAGAAATGAATTAATCAAACCCCAAAATTGACTCATAAGTGAATGAACCCAAATTTTTTGTCATGGAACACTAACTCTAGGACCTTGAACACATGGTATTTAAAGACCAAGCATGTCTACAAGACTCAATAGTAACTAAAACAAGATGATTTGACTTTGTAAATTTACACATACTAACAAATAGAATGCTCTCTTAGAGAGAGAGAGTGATAAACTACACGACGAAAACACCTAATGTTGTCCTTTAACTGAGCTCAGACCTGTCTCCATAAGAGCACTCGGATCTGCACCCAATATGACTTTAGGAAAACACCTTTCTCTGTCTTCTAATCCGCTATAGGTCTAACCTCTCCTCTAACCAGCACATGCCACACATCCTGCCCAAACTTGGCCTTAGAAATATCCTCTTCACTATCTCCAAAATGTTCCAAATATATTCCCTAGATATACCATAGATCTACCTTAGAAGATGTCTCAGAAAGGGCTCGGTCCTGCTATTGTTTTGGCCTTAGAACACATCGAACTTTTTCCTCAGACTTGGCCTCAATTTGCCTCAGATTCAACCTCCTAGCTACTGCCTCAGACCTGAGCTACTATACCTCAGATGTATGTGATATGTATAATGAGGGGTGCCTCTCCTCCTATTTATATAGGTTAGCGCTGAACTTAGGTAGGTTAGGTTAGGATCGACCTTAGGTTAGGGCCAACTTACTCAAGGCAGTCGGGCCGACTTACACAGGGAGGTTACGGTCGACTTTCTCATGAAAACATAGAATACCCTCTATAGCTTCCCACACTTCAACACTCTCTCTCAACAAGGAGGGTATTCTTCAGGCATACATATCCACACAGTTCCTTTTAGTCTTTGCATTTGAACATTGACTTGTGGACATCCACACATGATCTATATATCACAAGAAGTTTTGTAACCTTATTCATATAAAGATCATTTCATAGGATGTAATCATCTAATTCTCCTTAACCATGGTCAATTTATAGATTTGTTTCTCTTAGGGGTGGCCAGTCCCATAAGAAATACTCATATCTCATTTTGAAGGCCTAGGAGAACTTTTTCACCTCACCTTGTCTTTGACTTTTGCTTTGACACACAAAGTTCATGAGACTTATCTTGGATTTTTCTTTGACACACAAAGCTCACAAGACTTGTAGCAACATATTTTGTCTCTTTCCTTTACTTACAAGGTTTTTCTCCAAGTCTTGAATCAACCTTGATATACAAGGTAGTGTTGGAGAATTTATCATGATGCTGCAAAATTTAACACCCTCTCAGTGAGGGAGGCATTTTCTGTCATACCAAGATTGTCCCAGAAGTACAATGTTTTTCCAAAGGATAGAGGCTTAGTCAATATATATGTCATCTTTTCAATAGTACAAATGTACTGCAGCTTGATGGCATGTTTTTGGACCATGTCTCTGATGAAGTGATATTTCATCTCAATATGCTTTGATATGTCATGGAAGACCATGTTCTTTGTGAGATTTAAACAACTTTGGTTATCATAATGGATAAAAATTGTTTCTAACCTCTCTTGAAACAACCCATACATAATATTTCTCAGCCATACTGCTTCTTTGCTAGCATTACTGGCTGCTATATACTCTGCTTCAACTGTACTTTGTGCTATGGAGCCCTGTTTCTTGCTAGACCAAGATATCATATACTGCTTCTTTGCTAGCATTACTGGCTGCTATATACTCTGCTTCAACTGTACTTTGTGCTATGGAGCCCTGTTTCTTGCTAGACCAAGATATCATAGCTGAACCCAAGATAAATAAGTATACAAAAGTACTCTTCTGGTCCAATGAGCTCCCAACATAGTCTAATTCAACATAACCATGAAGCAACAATCCTTCACTGTAAATGTATCTAAGTCCATATGCAATGGAACCTCTTAAATATCCGAGGATATGTTTGGCAACAATCTAATGTTCATGTCTCAGCTCAGACATGAAATGACTCAAGGCACTTACATCAAAGCATATGTTTGGCCTTGTATAGATCAAATAAATCAAGGATCCAATAAGCTTCCTCTACATAGATGGGTCCACCAAGCCTGATTTAGAATCTAACTCATGCAACTTCTTTAAGTTAGATACCATGGGTGTAGACATGGATTTACAATCTAACATACCAAATCTGCATAGTATATCAACTGTATATTTTTCTTGAGAAAGAAAAAAATCATCTGTTCTTTGCCACACTTCCAAACCAAGGAAGTAATGCATGAGTCTAATGTCTTTCATTTCAAATTCATGATACCATGGGTGTAGACATGGATTTACAATCTAACATACCAAATCTGCATAGTATATCAACTGTATATTTTTCTTGAGAAAGAAAAAAATCATCTGTTCTTTGCCACACTTCCAAACCAAGGAAGTAATGCATGAGTCTAATGTCTTTCATTTCAAATTCATAAGTGAGCTCCCTCTTAAACTGGGCTATCATTTGTTCCTCTCATGTAAGGAACAAATCATCAACATAAAGAACCAAAATCAGGGGATGATTTTCTATTACCTTGAAATACAAGTTGGGATCTGTCGCACTCTTGGAGAAACCCAGGCTCTGAAGATAACTGCCAATTATTGCATACCAAGCCCTTGGTGCATGTTTCATCCCATATAGTGCTTTCCTTAATTTGCACACATGTGATTCTTTTCTATGAACCACAAATCCCTCTCACTGTTCTAAATACACTTCTTCCTCAACTTGTCCATTGATGAATGTTTTCTTTACATCCATCTAATAAAGTTTCCAAACCAGAACTGAAGCAAGAGAGATAATGGTTCTGATGGAAGTATAACTTGCAACTAGTGCAAATGTCTCATCATAATATATCCCTTCCTTTTGAGAAAAACCACGATCCATAAATTTGACTTTGTATTTCTCAATACTCTCATCAGCTGCATGATTGATCTTGTAGATCCACTTAGAAGTAACCACATATTTTCCTTTCGGTCTTGGAACCACTTCCAACACATCATTCTTCATGATGGATTGATATTTTTCCATCATGACATCTTTCCATACTTTCTTCTCAGTAGCATCCTCATAGATGGTGGGATCTGCATCACTAATTTGAGCCATAAGAGCCTACATAACTTGGATATCTTTGAGTTCTATTACTCTCTCTAAATGTACTTGAATGAGAAACATGTTTTTCTACCTCTCGTAGAATTTCTCTACACTAGGAAGACTTCCTCTTAGAAGGAGGTACCTCCAGATGTCTCTCTATCTGTTCTACTGGATCCATAGTATCAAACTGATCCAATGGATATCCAGGGTCCTCCATCTCTATATCCAACTACAACTCTTTAGATTTCTTAAATGAAGATTATTCATGAAATGTTACATCCATGCTTACCTCTATATATCTTTGGCTTGGAACATAGATCCTATAGGCCTTGGATGTTTCACTGTACCCAACAAATGTTCCTTTCTTCCCAGAAGGGTCCATCTTATTTATCTTCTCTTTCGACAGATGTATGTAAACTCAACATCCGAAAATCCCCAAGTGTCCCACTTCTGGATTTTCACCAGTAAATGATTCTTCTAGAGTCTTTTCCCCCAGAATAACATGAGGATTTCTATTCTAAATATAAATTGCAGTGCCCATGGCTTCTTCCCATAGTGGGGAAGGTCTTGATCACACATCATAGATTTTGCTGCCTCACAGATTATTTTGTTCTTTCTCTCAACAATCCCATTCCGCTGAGGGTTGTGTTGTTCCTGAGATTGATTCTAGGCTTGAAGAATAATGCCAGGTATCAAAGATTTAAACGAAATGTTTTATAAGTTCTTTCTTCTACCTTCAGTTTTCTGAGAAAGAACTTTAAGTAAAATTTATGATAAGACAATACATAGGAAGTATCTCGTTATTTGAGTTGTAAATTTAATTTCAAATGATGTAGAAATGATTGACAAAATTGTCAAAATAAATCAAGGTATCAATTACAGATAAGTCTTACCTCATTTGCAATATAAGAAAAATAGAAGATGTACCCTTGAAAGAAGATTAAGAATGCATCAATTCACACAGATCACAGGTCTTGTTTTTACTCACAGTAAGAACATAGGAAAAACTGTAACTGAATGGACTTATGATGTATTAAGATCACAGTAGATGTTTCACTAACTTGTAATCATTCACTCTTCAAAAACTACAGAAGGAAACTAATAGGAGATGGAAACACAGGGAAAATACATAACTCAAATGAAACAAGACTTAGAATCTCTGTCTTCTCTTGTATTAATATTAAGTAAGTTCTCTTTTTTACATTAGGCCAGAAACAACCCAAAATAGATCTAAGATCTATCTATTTATACAAAAATTGTCTCAACTATGAAATATCCCTGATCCGGCTGATCAAGATATTTGCCACGATCTTCCTATTC
>CBVK0101720549.1:0-10046 GCA_900067695.1 Picea abies | reverse complement strand
CCTAATGGATATGGTTTCACATGAGGTGTGGTATTTAAACCTAGCTTCTTATTAATTTCTTCAGATATCAAGTTAATTTGAGATCCATTGTCAAACAAACTATCTATCTTTGTATGATTCACCATGACCCTGACATGGAAAATCTCGCTTTGTTTCTTTTGATTAGGAACACTTTCCAATTTAGCATATTGAACTGAAGAATTAGAATTAGCAGTAGATATACCTTTTCTTCCCATAGCTATGATCTTAGTTTCATCTCTTGAATCCAATCCCAAATCTTTTTGAGATGTTGCAGTAGTCTTTTGTTTCCCCTTATCCTAGAACTTATTTGGTCACAACTCTAGATGTAGCTTCCAATAGCTTCCAACATTGTGCCTCCTCATATCCCTTCCTCTTAAAGTTATGACATGTAGGCTTCTCCTCAGCTTTCTTCACTATAGTTGACTTCTTACTCTTTTATTTTCCCTTTAATGTTTTCTCGAACTTGTGTGGCTTCTTATCCTCAAGCATATGCTTTCCTTTGCTACCTTCAATATGAGTAGCTTGTACTGACGCTTCGTCAATATTAGTAGGGTTAAATATTAATATAGTGTGTCAATGATATGAATGCATACTACCAATATATTTTAGAAAATTTTCTAGAGTATATAATGGAATTCCTAAAGATAATGCTTTCATATTAAATTTTTGTGTATATACTTAAAAATGTTTCTCTTTTCCTCGTCTTAGATGTTTCCAATCTATTATTCCAGTTTGTACATAATCCAATGGACAAAATTGTTTTCTTATTGCAGTAGTAAATTCATCCCAAGAAGAAATTCCATTACCTTGGTGGACAAGATCAACTTGTGTCTTACTCTCTCACCATATCAATGTTGTGCCACCCAAATGAAGAGTAACCAACTATATATTTGCAGTGTCATCCACGATCTTTTGTACCCTATAATATACTTCAATTTGTTTGATCCAATTGTCCAACTTCTCTGCATTCAATTCTCCATCATACATCAGTAAGTCAGACTCTACATCTAACTTTAATAAAGGAAAATCATGAGCATGAGAAGACTTCTTAGAAGGATTTTTCTTATGATAAAAATGTTCACTTGCACCATCAGTAGATGATGATGAGGATGATGGTGAAGAAGGTCCTGAAGTTCCACCACCTTCACCTCCTCCTTTTGCTTTTACTGGAGATTTTGCTTCTCCAATCCTTTGAACCTTCGATATAAATCATCCACTATTTCCCTCATTGTACAAAGTGTAGCCATAACTTCCTCAGGGCTCATGGGAGGATACTCTCATTCCTTTCCTCTGGAAGACATCTCATGTTTATGAAGTGTTCTTTGGATTTATATTTTATAAATTGCAAGTCTGCCTTCACCTTGCTTGAATCTGTCCCCTATAAGCATTCACGTGCAAATACATGTCAAAACTAGCTTTGATACCAACTTGATCTGAAAATCCTTAGATGTTAAATTATTTCTTAAGTATACATTAACATCCAAATTGATTCGAAATATTAAGATCATTTTGACTATTTGCAAAATAATATGAATTCACTTACTTATCCAAGACTCATTAAACTGATGAATGACTTGCAAGAAACTGAGTGAAATAGAAACTTCAAGAACAAGTAACATTACACAATTTTGCTAACGGAGTTCACCCATATTGGGCTACATCTTTGGGTCTACTCCCAATTGAAACACTACTTTACTAATGCTCAAATGATTAATACAATAATGACTCTAATGTGTGTTCTTACAATGACCTTTTTATCGATTTCTCAAACTTAGAAACAGAGGGCACCATTGAATTCATCTCAAAATTCAAAGATAAATGAATATAAACACCCTATACTTTCCTTAAGGAACTCTATGGTGGACAAAATGATGCAATCTCAAAATCTTGATACCCTCAAGCACGAATTTTGATGCATACATGCTTCACTCTTTGGCACACACTTCTATGTGTTGGTTTTTGGGTACTAGTTAAATAGGGGAGGTCAAGGGGTCGAGTCCCACCTGACCCTCCTATATACCTGGGCTTATTTATTACAACATAAATATAATCTATTTGGTGGTTTAGAACGAAGATCACCCATGGCGCATTGGTCGGACATTTTGTGTTAGAGTATTGGGGTAATTTCGGAGATCGTGGGATCGACCCCGACCAACACCCTATATTTGGCAATGGTTATAATAAAAACTTTAATTATAGAAGTTTCTATCAGTATATTTGATGATTTGGTTAGCTTGGTTAGATAAGACGGTTGGTTTGGTTCTCATAGGTCTCAATTTTGATCCACTAAACTCACAACCAAATTTTGGATAACCTTAGCCATTATGGGCCAATCAGAGAGTGTCATGTAGCACTCTTTGATTTGTCCACATCACTATCATATGTCATGTCACTTGTTGATTTTACTTGTATGATGCCACATGTCATTGCCATAATACTGTACATCTTTCCACCTATACCTTCCATGTCACTATACGTCCTACCACATCTCACCCTTATAATGCTACCATGTGGACCGTATGATTCCCATGTCATCCATACAGATGACACATGGCAGTTTCCAATTGGTCCAACTAGGTGCCAATCTGTCCATTTATGCGTGACACATGGAACTTTTTCATGTTTCCACATCAACATACTGACATCAGCATGATGTCATCCTCACCAACTCAGTTGTATGGATGGCCCACGTGGCAGCTTGTGGGTTTTCCACGTAGCACCCCTAAGTTTTTCTTCTGCCATGTTTTTCTAAATCTTCAAAAGGTCATAATTTTCTCATATGATGTTTGTTTGAGGCGATTCATGCACCATTGGAAATATCTCATTGAGCTCTACAAAATGAAGTCATTTTCAAGATTATTTGAGATGATCAATTTTTTAGCGATCTTAGATCCACCTAGATCAGTTTATCTCCGAGAAAATGTTGCACTCAAAGAGCAATCTAGTTATCAAGAACCATTTTACATAAAAACTAAAGAAACAAATATTTGTGGTTTGATGTTTAGCATTCTCCCATTTGACAACCCAATAAAAAAACATCAAGCTATATCTTTCAGGTTATTACATAAGAGTACCACCTCTATAAAAATGCAGGGGGTAGTTTATCCTCGTGAGGTTACTGTTGGGATTGTGACCAATCTAAACATCAACATTTTTGGTGACTCCACTAGGGAATGATTTATTTTCAATATATTTGAGTCTTTGTCTCGAATCTAATTGAGGAACTAGAGTCTCCATGGTTCAAAGTTTCGAAAAGAAGATTCAAGAAGACTGTTACTTTCTCTAGATGCATAGGGTTTATGAAATAATTATTCAGAGATATTTGAATGATCTCAATGATAATGTTCTTGGATCTTTGGGCACAATTAAAATATCATAATATTTGAAGAGCCAAGAACCCTCAAATATTCGAGAGGATGAAATCCCTGGTGATTCCATTGAAAGAACTCTTAAATCGTGTGGCAACTCCATTGGAAAGATTCAAGAATCTCAAGAAAAAAATTATGGCAACTCCACCAAAGATTTATTTCATGTTGTGATGCTCAGTTTCCTTCTCCATCAATCCCATCAATGGATTTACAAGATGCAGCAAAAGTAATAGGTACCCAAAGAAGGAGGCGTCTGCATAGAAGCCCTCTAAATCTGCCAGAAGTAGATTTTCAAATGCCAAACATTTCTATTGGAAAATTTCCCACATTATTTGGGATCACTTTGAAGAATGCATAGCAACATTTGTTTAAATGCAAGAGCACATGTGATGTTTTCAATCTCTCTGAATATAATGTTACATGTTGGTTATTTGCACAAACTATGCATGGGAATGCTCGTGAATGGTTATTTTCATTGCTTCCTAGGACCATTACCAATTGGGATGTGTTGGAAACTTCATATGTTGAAAATTCCATCCCAAGAATGCACTCATATACTCTTTCTGATGCTTTCAATGTTGTTTCCCACCCACCCTCTCTCATATGGACGCAAGACAATGAAGTGAGTGATTTGGAAGAAAATATATAATCAAAGAATGGAAAACAAAATCAATTCATACTGTTGAAAATGAAAATAAGGATTCCAATTTGCAGGTGCAATATTTCATCTTTCCATATACTCCATATGAGGATATTTTGAGCAGTAAGTTTGAAAATGAAATTAATGACTCTCCACCAAATGCACAACAAGATTTCAGCCAACATGTGGAAAATGTTGCAACAAATTTGCAATGGCCGCATCTTAATGATGAAAAGTCACAAGAACATTTGCAACAAGAAGAATTGGTGGAAGAAATTAATCTTGAGAACATTGATAGACAAGATTTCCATTGCATGAAGGAATACTGCGTTCAAGACATTATTGATGTATCAATAATATTTAATGTGGTTGCAGATAAGGAGAAAGATGAAAAACCTTTCAAATGGTAAAATTCTCATCCAACCAAATATAGTAGCAATCATAAGCAACCACCAAGAGTTGATTTTAATGAATCATGGCTCCAAAGCATTGTTGGCAAAGCAATGCAATCAGATTTTTGTCACATCCGACTTAGTTTTACTTAAGTACACGTTGGGCATGCTCTTGACTCCTTGATAGAAGCCCTGACATGTTCCCCAATTCTTGAATTCATTCCATAGATTAGTTGGATGATTGAATGGTTCCATTGGAAATATACTTACTCTTGAAAAGTGTCACTTTCCTCCAAGTAGGTTAGGGTAGGTAGATCTTCCTTGTACATAGTTTGTTTCTTCAGTCCAAGTTTTACATAATAAAGTAGTTGCAAGATGGAGATAATGTTTGAAGATGACTTCATAGCCCAATGGAGAAGGAGTTTCGTCATATTTTGGTGTTCTTAGAAATCCACAAGGGGTCATTGTCCTGTAGTTGGAGCCAGTTGTTGATCAAAAAAATTAATCACCTAGATTTTCCACTTTTTGGAAGAATAAAAAAAATGACATCATAAGGAGGAATTTGTGCATGCTCATTAGATCATTGTGTAGCCTCAGCCTCAGCTTCGTCATGCATTTTACGGAATCAAAATCTGAGTCTGTATGCCCGAGATACTCATGCAATAATATCTTTGAATAATTGCAAGAAGAATTTTTCTAAGTGTTGTGCCCCTTTTTCCTCTCCATTTTCGAATTTTTGACTAAGTACTCCCCTCACTTAGTCATTTCTCTCACCTTCCATATCCTCTCCATCTCCATACTAAGTCATTTTCCTACTCCATTTTTCAATTCCTCACATAGCTCATTGTCTCATTATTCTCCCTCTCTTCATACTCTCATCCCATACTGTCATCACATACTTATCCATTTTTCTCATTACTCTCATATTCCCTTAGTCATTTCTCTTATACTTAGTCTCATATTCCTTTCACTTATCTTCTAATACTTAACCATTTTTCTCTCTTCCACTCTACTCTCCATACTTCATATTACATACTTAACCATTTCTATGTTCGCTTCCATTTCCATTTTTTTTATTTCCATTTTCATTTTTATTTTTAGATTCCTTTTTCCATTTTTTTTTCCATATTTCACGATTTTCTTTTTTTTTTTCTTTCTTTTCTTTCCATATTTCACATAATTCTTCTCATTTTTATTTTTTATTTTTCATGTAAGTCCTCCCCAACACTTAGTTAAATTTCTTATGAGTTATAATGGTTCCATGGGTTGGTGATCTTTATGACTCTTCCATATACTATGCCCCTCCTCCCAATCCCAATCCTCGCAATCCACTTCACTCAACACTTAGAATTTTTACAACTCTTCTTACTAAGTATTACCATGATTTAGTGATATTTCTTATCACTATACCTCATTTCCACAACCCTCACAATGCTCGCCTCATTTCCGCAACCCTCACAACACTCACCTCATTTTCACAACCCTCATTATGCACCCATACTTAGAGATTTTCATAACTCTTTTTACTAAGTCTTACCATGGGTCTGCAAATCGTCGTGATTTTTATAATTTCTCATATCCCGTCCACCTCTCCATCTCATTCTTTCTCTCTAATACTTAGTCTCTTTTACTTAGTCTATTTTATAATTTCTTACCTCCTTACCATGGGTCACGGTGATTTTCATGATTTACTACCTACCTTCGCATTCAGTAACTCGTGAACACTTCACTTATTTTAGTATTATTTCTCGTATCCTAAGTTATTTCTAGGAACATATCCAAGTGACATGTGGTAGGTGACTAGGTGGTTATTGGACGTGACATGTCATACATCCAAATGTTGATTGGGCGATGATTGGGTGACCAAAATATTACCGAGATATGAATTTTTCTAAGGCACGAAGAGCTACACCAAGACCTCCATAAGCTTATTTACTTCACATGAATTATATGAAAGGAATTTACATTAAAAACACCAAATACTCATCCACCACAATGCATGTGGGACTAAAACAATGGCAGAATTAAATCAAAGGCTAAGATTGATCCATGAACCAGGTCGATGAATATTGAGCAGCAATCTTCTGGAGCTTATAATTCATGATCCAGACATTTGTTTGATGAAATCCATACCTCATTGGAAATTTAATTTGATAAGGAATAAAATGGGATAGGTCTCAATGGATGAATGTCTCCATAATTCTTCCATAAATTAAAATATTAGTCATCTTTGTTTTCATGTCTTGCTGAGAAATTTGTTTAGAAACTCGACTTCCTAATGTTATGAGTCGAGATCCAAAACTCCAAATTTCACTCAAGAGGACTTATTGGAAATATGGGATGATGAATAATATCTCTAGATTGGTTTCCATGCTTGAGAATTCAATAAGGATGCTCAAAAACTTAAAACACAATCCACTTTTTTCAAGTAGTCAATTTTAAAGTTTTGAAATAAAAGTTTATTAAATAAACTTTTATAAAAGGTTGAAGTGGGTCCCATTTGGAGGCATGAATTTCAATGACCTAAATTCATTAATGATAATTTAATAAATCATTAATTCCAAAAATAAGAAGCATGTGGAAACTTTTAAAAGAACATAAACCCCAACTACTTCAAGAAGCATTGGGAGCAAATTTAAAAAGAGCAGAGCACCATCAGATAAAGGGTTCAGATTTTTGTTAGAAGGTTGGATTATCAATGGTTGAGATGATGAATATAGCATTTTTCAACCTTCATTACACAACCAACTCTCTCATGAGAAAATACGGATCTCCATTTTTCTTGCTTCTTCTTCTTCTACACAATTTTTCTCAAAGCTTTTTGTTTGTATATCAAAGATCAAGCACAAAGTTGAGTTTTTGAGTGTTATTTTCTTTTATTATTCCAAGTCTCCTCCTAAAAATATCAATAGGAGTATTTTACAGCCACAATGTGACTGATAAATGTAATTCATGGTTGTTTAAATGATTCATGGAGGTTTAGTCCTTACATTTGGCAAGCTTTATTTTTTAGCATTAGTCAATTGGTTTACTAAAATTATGTGTAATATCTTTATGTATTAAACTCCACAAAGAACTAATTCGAGGTATAAATTTAATGAATTCTCATACTTTGGGATTTATTATCATGATATTTTTGGAGTATGCCCATCCAAAATGGGGGAATTTCCCCTACAACTATCATATACAAAAAATGTGTGGGCCTCGCTTATATACATTAGAAAATACAAAAAATGTCTGAGCCTTGCCCATATACATTATAAAATACAAAAAATATATAAATCAAAATCCAACACCTCTTAGGTGTACCAAGCTCAAGGATCCCCCTAGGTCGAGGCCCCCCACCCACTAGTGGCACTCCGCCAACTAGAAATCTCAACAGTTGTGCCATCTATACTACTGCCACTGTTGATTATTGTACAAACAGGTGCCAATCAAGATCAAGGTCAATACAAGCCTCCAATACCTCCTCATATTCTACCTCAGTCCATCACGCATCGATCACTCCATGTTGTGCCCAATCAAAGCATTGACACAAGTCATCTAATTGATCTCAAAGCCCCACATATTTTTCAGTGGCTCCCTCACCTATAGGACCCACCTATGGCTATTATGTTGGCCCCACCTCTACCTCTTCATGATGTTGATGCCATCCAACCCTCACATGTCCCTCTCGATTTCCTGCTACTAGCTCCCTCACCATATAAATCTCTTGACCTCATGGTCCAATATCTACAAACACAAACATAGTTACCCATCAGTACTATGTCAGATAATTAAAAACATGCATAATAACATGGAAAATATAAGCAATATATAAACCATAAACAAAAATCACCTCTATGGCCCCATACCTCCCAAGGAGGGAGGATCATATCTATATATGTTTGGTAATCCATATAGGCATACGAGAACTCGAGCATAAATTGGGGGGTGTGCCTAGAGAACACGTGAAATTGTCTCATAAAATAACGCCCTATTGGCCTGCCACCCTCCTAGACCAGTATATCTCACCACCATCTCAAATGTGGCAGTGTTGGCCCCAACACGTCCAATATAATCCTCAAGTGCAAAAATACCATGTGCTCAAAGAAGAAACTACATAGTACGAAGTCGAAGGCTAAGTCACCCTCATGGCTCCATGCCCATTATGTCAACTGGGAGAACATGACCTCCATCATAAGGAAGTCCCAAGCATAGATATAACCCTGGAGCACCACTCCAAAATTTTCATCTGGGCCCCACTAATCCTATGGGTGCCTAAGGATTGATAGATCCTCACTACCATTGCGGCTAGGGCACATAGAACCAAATCTCGTATGTGCACCATTCAAATCGATCCTTCGATGATTGCATCATCATCATCATAGTAATGGTCCGCCAAATCCTACACAATCACACCCCCATCCATATGGGGCATCACCTCGGGGACCTCTCTCCAAATCGATATTCCCATCAAAAAATAGACATTAGTCTCAGTTTACATCTCTATCAATTGACCTAATACCTCAAAGGTCTGATGGTTGAATCCTACACAATCACACCCCCATCCATATGGGGCATCACCTCGGGGACCTCTCTCCAAATCGATATTCCCATCAAAAAATAGACATTAGTCTCAGTTTACATCTCTATCAATTGACCTAATACCTCAAAGGTCTGATGGTTGGGCCTCCACATCAAGACCAGAAAAGTGAGAAGCTCCTCCTAGGAGTGCAGCGGAGCACACTGAATGAACTTGAGAAGGAAAAAGTTGTCCATCTAAAAGTAATTTGGCAGGTCCACCATCACCATTGTACGGAGATCATCCCAATCTCTCTCTCGCCACTGAGTAACCATAATATCACAATCTACAAAAACATGAGTTAGTCAATTACTAAACCTAACAAAACTTCATCAAATTCTCATCTCTCACACGATCTGCATGACTATATATCAAAAAATCGCATAGAATAATTGTTGTATGACTACTTAATGAACAGTTGCATTGATCAGTGTGACTATTCACCAAATAGTCATGGGACACGACTATAACTAAACTTCCCATGTTGACCCGCTACTGTTGAAATAACAATCATGCTAGTCAACATGGGCGATCACCCTATAATCACACTTAGCTGAGTGTGATTGTGCATTCATTGTTTGTGTTGTACGACATAGGTGATAGACATATACATGCACTAATGTGCACATGTATCCTCTAATCCCCCACATGGATCATACGGTATCTTTTAAAAAGGGATCGTATGGTATTTTGTACCATCCTAAGTAAAAATTTATAAATACCAAAATGGAAAAGAGGTTAGGAGCCCTTACCTAGATCTCCCAATACTCAAATATGATAGCCAAGGTGTGTGCAAGGAATGTCGAAATATCATAGGCTACAACAATCTACGTGCATCCAAACTTCCTTGAGCTCATACCAGAGCTCAAGAGTTCCATTTTTTGAACTGTTCATGCCACA
Organism: Picea abies; assembly: GCA_900067695.1. Lineage (NCBI taxonomy): Eukaryota > Viridiplantae > Streptophyta > Pinopsida > Pinales > Pinaceae > Picea > Picea abies. Next base: position 161 of record CBVK0101720549.1, on the reverse strand, counting down.
TGGATCACCATTTTCTATTCTCCACAATGGTATGATTTATTCATGTTTGCACACACCTCCTTGAGACCCCTATATTGGCACCTAAGTTACAAGTAAGTATGCTCACTATAATTTTTCAAGTTCCCGCATCAAGTTCTTTACTGTCGGGTATTTTTCACTTC
>CBVK0101720523.1:0-18947 GCA_900067695.1 Picea abies | reverse complement strand
GATTGATTAAGTCCCCACTGTCAGATCTAGATCTTGAGGAGAAGATCTAAGGGCCAAGATTAAATGAGAGAAAGGCTAGGGTTTATAAAAGACCAAGAGAACCTCATTTCTCAACATCTATAGAGAAGACAACCACCTGAGATATAGTGGGAGTTTCAAGTGAGATCAAGGGCAGGTTATGTCAAACCAGTCAAGGAGGGAGGAGCTAGGGTCCAAGTCAGTAGATCTAGGTGAGATTCAACTACAAAAAAGGAATACAAACACTCAACCAAGGAGATCGAACCCCTTACTCTCCCACCAGGCAAGTTGCATCACCACAAATAAATCGTACAGACTGTACGAATGAGTCAAGGAGGTCAAGTAAGTGCCGAAGTGGTGTATCTCAGTCTGGTTGTGGAATATTGTGAGGAGTACACCCAAAAGGGAGCAGAACTGAGGAGAAACCAAGCAGGAGAAGGGGCCGTACGGTGTCGTACAGGTGGTATGGCCGCCCAGCAAGCAAGACGAGGAGTCGTACAATGTCGTACAGGCGGTACGGCCGCCCAGCAAACCAGTTTATCTCAAGAGTGCTAAGAAGGTTGAGTAGTGAAGCAGATTGCTTCTAGGAGGTGCTAGAAGAAGCTCTTAGCTGAGGAGTTATCTCAGACTTAACCAATGTAATGTATTCATGAACCATTAGCTGAATAATAAAAGAGGTCTCTAGCATCACCGAGTTTTCCCTAGAGGAGTGGGGTTTCCAGAGTAAACTTTGTGTTATTTCTTGTGTGGTTGTTCTAGTTACCTTTGATGTGTTGACTGTAGCTTAAATATGTATTTCCCAGCAATTTAAGAGTTCAGATCTGAAGGTTACTTTAGATGTTTGCTGTTAAATCTAAGACTTTCTGCTACAAGTTCTTTTTTTTTTCTTCATTTTCTAGTTTGTATTGTTGCATACTTAGGGCTGGACGTCTTGATATTGTTGGCTGTTACATGCTCTTAAATTTTCAGAATTTACAAGTTACTGAAACGCTAGTTTTAGCCCTAATATTCACTTGTTTATAATCCATTTAAGTGGTTGAAACATACTGTTGTTGTAACTTGTTTACTGCTGTAATTTCTTATCTTCTATGCAAGTTTTATGACAGCCTTTAGTAATTTTCAGATTTGTACTATTTGGGGATGAATTTTCATTAAATAATTGCATAACAAACCTTCTAAAACAGCCCTAAAGTAAACAAACCCTAAATCTACAGTTTACTTTGTGTAACCACCTAATCCATAATTCATATATCATAATTACTTAGTGGTGATTTGAGTTGTAACATAGGTGACCTTAGACTTGACGTGTCTTGCCTTAGGACCCCTAGGTGCTAGTAGGAAAGCCACCCTTGTGTTGGACTTGTCCTTCACTAAAAAAAGGGAAGTAGTTGTCTAGATGATAATGGCAACACTTCCATGTTCCACTCATCTTTGTATCTTGTGAAGGCTTTGCACTAAGGTACAAGATTGTGTGATAACATGTTGTTGATCCAAAGAATGAAGAGCTTGAAAACCTTATGGTGGCACCCCATGGCGAAGTTTCTATTGAAGACAATATGCTCCCTCTTGTTCCCGAAGAAGCGTCTTGTGATGCTAGTACATGCTTGCATGAGGAAGACATTTCAGCAATTGCCACATTTCCCATCCTTCATAAGGGTTTGGAAAGTCATTGTGTTATTCCTTTTCAAATTTCTAAATATTATAAAGAATCTTTTCATGGTGTGAAGAGGACACATCTTGAGGAGAAACCCTCAGAAGATGAAAAGTTTTCAAGTGCTCTCATCTCTCATGTGATGAAGAACATGGCAGCCAAAATCATGATGACAATAGCAAAATTTGTTTGATTGGGAGACGTGGATGGGATATGGATTGCTAGTTTTTTCATGAATATCCCATCTATGACACAGATAGTGAGAGTTTGATGGCGAAGGGCATGGACCTACACCTTCCATTTCCAATCAACTTGGAGAACAACTTTAGGAGGTATGAAAAGAACATTTCATATTATGTTTCTCTTGATTTGGGACAACGAAAAGACGTTGAGGTAGGTGAAGCACTTTCTATTGTTGTTGGTCAACATCCTTTGCATATCAATAGGGAGAGAGAATGGTTGCTTCAAAAGGAGAAATGTCACCATAAGATAATGGTTCATGAAAACAATTTTTAGCCATTTGCATCTTCATGAGGTATGAAAAGAACATTTCATATTATGTTTCTCTTGAACAATGAAAGGATGTTGAGGTAGGTGAAGCAATTTCTATTGTTGTTGGTCAACATCTTTTTCATATCAATAGGGAGAGAGAATGGTTGCTTCAAGAGGAGAAATGTCACCATAAGCTAATGGTTCATGAAAACAATTTCTAGCCATTTGCATCTTCAACTTGTACCTTCTTTATGCATAAAACATCAGCAGAGTTGTGCATTTTCAGAACTTCCACATACTTTTTTTTCCAAAGAAAAAAGTCCGTAATTTTATTTATAGTAAACAAAATTATATTGTCATATGCCCCCTGGCATTCAAAAAAGTGCTCAACAGCCATTTAGAACAAAATGCTCTTCACATTTGCCTATCATTGTATATATAATAGCAGGTTGTTTCTTTTCCCAAAAAATTGCATAAACAATTACATATATCAGCATACAATTAATTTTCTCAATAAGTTACCTCATTAAAATGGTAAAGCTGTGATCAGTCCTCATTCAAAACAAATACAAGTGTTTCATTATATCCAAGGTGCATGTATTAAGTCTTTGGATTGACCATCCTATAGTATGGAAGTGATCCAGGCCCCTCGTTTCAATCCCAGTCCAGCTTTTGAAAGGCCATCCGCTATGTTGTTCATGTCCCTATATATGTGAGACAAAGAGATATGTGTGAAAGCTGACATCCGAAATTGTATATCATCGTAAAGGGGCAAAAAGGTGAGATTTATGATTTGAGCTTCCAGGGCTTCCACATACTTGGGACAGCACCATGGACCATTTATTATATGTGGCAACATGTTTCAACCATCCAAGAGTGGGCATCAAGCCCTGAAATCTGATCTAAATTATTTTTTCAGATCTGATCTCATTAGCCATATGACATGGAATATTAATTGATTCCAACAAAAGAAGGCAGCCAATTCCTTGTAGAATTATGTTGGAGCCGCCTTCTAATCCCTTGTTGCTTGAAGCCATGACAGGGAATTTTTATGGCAGCAAGGGAGGAAGGACATTGAAGCTTTCAAATCAACCTTTGGAGAGGCTTTTTGCAGGTTCTAGCTATGATTGATTGTTTGATTCATATATCAGGGATTGCTTTTATAGCAGCCCTACCCAGCAGCAGATGGACCTTGCATGCAGTGAAATAAATCAACCTTGGTATGAGCTTGACATTCAATTCTATGATCAGCAGTCATCCCCATTCTTCATCAACAACTTTCAAGAGGTTCCAGCATATACATGGGGGGAGCTCATGGTTTCCTTGTTTTGGTTTATTACCAAACACAAGGGAAGATTTCTTATGATTTATGTGTTGATTGCATGGTGGCATTGGCTCTTTGATTACACTTAGCATTATATATTCTTGTTCTTAGACTAGGATAGGGAGAATAAGCTCAATGTTTGCAAGCATAGGGTTTCATTTATGCTATGTTCCCTTTGGCATCTTTTCTTGTACCTTATTTGTAGAGCTCCTTGAGAGTAAGTAGATAGATATGAGCACTTTCAAGTTTCTTTGTAATGAATTTGATTTGGAGATGTGCTTTAACCCCTCTCACCTAGGGGTAACTAGAGGAGATCATGTCTCATGGTCCACATTGCAGATAGTGATCCCAATGAGATGATTGATCAGTATTCTCCACATACAGCAGCCCCTCAGATGCCTCCCCCCTCATCACAACTCAGCTTATTCACTTGATCAACATGGTTCATCCAATGATGGTGGTCCAACACACATGAGGTACACCAGTCATTGTTTCATATAAAGTGTTATATTTAATACATTAGGCATTTCAGTGAGGATCATGGGTTGAAGTCAAATAATGGATCATGATGCTTGGAAGTTATGCTTGTTGCCTTGTTTCCCCTTGGTGGCCATCATATGTGTCCTAGTTCAGTGTTGTCACTCTTGGGGAACATGGGTAATACTGGGAGGCTTTGATAAGGGTAACATACCATTCCCTTCCATACTTAACACATTCCATCTATTTTCCTTTGGTTGTCCTATCTTTTGGAAACGGTTGTTACATGTACACCAAGAAGGTTTGTGCCTTCATCCTCCTATGAGAAGAAGGGCTAGAATGCCGAGGTTGATGCAGCTGGTAAAAAGAATTAAAAAAGCATGCTATAAAAGAAAGAAGAAATAATGGGATGACAAATGACAAATCAAAATCCAAAGTCAGCTTGAGCTCTACCCCCTCACTATGAGACGATCGTCACTAGTCCTAATGGAAAGCATGCTATAAAAGAAAGAAGAAATAATGGGATGACAAATGACAAATCAAAAGCCAACGTCAGCTTGAGCTCTACCCCCTCACTATGAGGCGATTGTCGCTAGTCCTAATGCACTAAATGCATATCAAATTAAAAGGACTTAATCCCAGTAGAAAAATAAACACATGAACCTGAAAAGGGGACTTGCAAAGCAAGAAAAGAATATCAAAAGGCAAGAAGGGGTTTGGAAAACACACACTGTCGAGGAAAGGGTAACTCAAGCACCAAGCACTCCCTCTACAAAGGTGCTCATGGAGATGAACCCACAAGTAGCCTTGCATGTCAATGACACCATGACCATGAAGTAAACCCCATACCATCTCATCCACTTATACTTACACTTTGAAGGGTTTCTCAGGAAATACTCCTCTACTTGGGTACTAGCACACTTAATAGGATCTTGTGATGGTCCTCCCATACCTAAACTTGGCCAATTACATAAAGTCTTGAGCTAGTGTGAAGTTTGAAGAAGACACATAATGTGAATTGATTACGTGGCTTTTGTATTACATTGTGGCTTACTTTGTATGATTCTAATAATTCTTGTATCTCGTGATGGTTGGTCTTACTTGATTTTTTCAGCCTTGCTTGATGTGGTCATGTGCCAGACAATTTGAGGCTTCTACCTTGGATATTGCACATTATATGGAGGTTGTTGCACACTTGATGATGAGCGTTGGGTCATATGATGACTTGGACTACTTCTTGGCACCCTTCGTCACCTCTTGGACCTGGGACATTGCACTTTTGAGCTGAGACATTGCATATACAGCTTGACATGTCGCTCAGGGGGTAGGAAACTCACACACTTGCACGTTGCACCTTTTGATGATATTAGGGTTTGGATGAACCCCATTACCCTTGATGATGATGATGCACCTCTTTGGAGAAGTTGTGGACCCCTTCCTATGATGACATCATGCTTGGCTTTATCAAAGTGGTGATTATGCATGTTATCTTGTTTCTCTTGGATAAATATTGTTTTGAATCCCTAAGGAAGATTTGTAGTGGACTATCTTCCCTGTTATCATTCATTTAAAGCTTGTTAAAAGGACATAAGGGTTTTTCTAGGGTTTGTAGTGGACTACTCTAGTCTTGCTCTTATAGGTTAAGATTCTAGGGTTTGTAGTCAACTATTCTAGGGTTTTAACCAAGATCCTCTTAGATCCCTTGCTAAAGGCTTTGTGAAGACATAGGATGGCCTCTTAGGGTTTGTAGTGGACTACACTAAGTTGTTTTTCTAGAAGATTGATACCTAGGGTTTGTAGTGGACTACCCTAGGGTTCAACCTTTAAGTCATTTCCTTGCCTTTTCTCTCCATAGAAGTTGCATGTTAGACTCCATATTCCCAAGGAAGCTAGATGGCACTAGTCTTTTCTCCATTACAAGTGATTTAAACCCTAACCTCCCTCCCTCCTTGACATCTTATGCTAGTTTTAGGTCTAGTAGCATTGCATCTTCATTTCTTTACCATTCCTAGCTTAATGTCTTGCACTCTTTACCTAGAATCTTCTCTAACATCATTTATTGCTGCATTATTGCAATTTTCAGCCATTAGGGCTTGGCATCTTACATTGATTTAAAGTAGTTTCATTTCAGCAATCATTAGTTATTGGTTTGATAGTCTTTTAGTTTGCATTTAATGCCTCTTTCAATGCATTCTTACTAATTTAGGACTGTTTTATTTCTGTTGTCATAAACTTGTTATTTGCTGAAGTGAATCATCTCTTTATTCAAGTTTATTACAGCCATTTCTTTTTCTTTGATAGCTAGTGTTTCGGGGCATTTATTTGATTCATTTGTTGAGGTAGATATATTTCATTGTCTTAGAAGCACCCCTCACACACACATTGAATTTACCTTGTTTAACCACCTTGACTTGGCTTGACTTGCTTAAGGATCCTTTGAGGTTGCAAGGGAAGCCTCCCTTGTGTTGGATCTCAAACCTTCACTAAAACGAGGGAAGTAACTGTTTATTAGGCAACAGTGGCAATTACTTCCATATGTTACATCTGTCAAGCATCTTGTGAAGGCTTTGCACAAGCGCTAGATTGGGTGATAACAATGTGTACTAGGGGTGACAGAGATGTGAATGTTTCTCCATTACATCACTTGTTTCCAGCCTTTCTATCTTATTTACAGGTACATTATGCACATCAACAACCCTTAAAGATTCTGGAGTTCTCTTGCACACTACAAGAGTGTGCAGTCCCCATATGGAGCCAATTGTTACCACCTGAAGATACAAACTCACTTTGCATTTTTTAAGGCATTCTTTTCAGCAACACTGTACCAGGAGATGTGAACTTTGGGAGCTTGGTATGAGTCATTGGTTCGAGCATCACCTTGTTTATCATGCATGGGAGAGATAATGATGAAGATCCAGGTAATTGCCTTGTCTTTCACATGTTGAACGATGTTCACATGTTTGGAGGTGTGTTTCATTGTTGTGTTCACAAATTTGGAAGCACTATTGCACATGTGGCAGTGGTTCAACATTTGGGGCACTTGTTTACATATTTTGATGCATGTTTCTCATGCCTTTGGGGTGTCTGGACAATTCTCAAGGTGTGAGTTACATACTTGGAGGCATTTCTCACGACCAAGGTGTCATCTTACATTGTACAATGCATAAGTTACATATTTGGAGGCAAGATTCACACATGATGAATGGTGTCCATCTTATGAGGAAGCATTGGGGATTTTTATGGCATACTTGAAGGTCAAATGCACAAGAATAGGGGGCACCTGACCTTTGAGCCTTGTATGGCATATTTCATGGTGAAGGGTGGTCCCAAGATCTCTTCCATGCCCCTATTAAAAGCACAAATTCCAAGAAAGGAGGAGCACTTAGCTTGTGGATATGACATGTGGCATCCAAACCTCTTCTACAAGGTCAAAGCCCATTTTTAGTGGAACGCCCTTCAATAAAGGGGGTTATGATGATGAGTCTTAATCCCTTCTTGGAGAATGCCCTACGTATGGAGCTTCCATTCAGCATGTGGTACTATTTGGTTTGAAAAGTAAGTCTCAAGATCCATCATTTATGGAGGAATCTTCATTGAAGGTTGTTTTGGTAGCATATTTTATGGATTTGAAGGGTAAAAAGAGCATCTTGAGGAATGCCCTCTATAGGGAGGTGATACATGGCACCAAGGACTTTCTTTTATGCATCATTTCACCCCTAATGAGGAGTGCCCTAATTCAAGGAGACTCCAAGACCCATTTTCCAGATATTTTATTATTATTTCTTGGAGGAAAGGATGGATCTATAACCTTCTAGAGTATTCTTTATAATATTATATTGAAAAGTTGTTGAGAGAAGCTATAAAAAGAGGACTCCTCTCATTTGCTAGGTAGAAGTCCAAGAGAAGGAATACCGCCTTAAGGCCAAGTACAATGTTTTCTGTAGGCAAGGGGGGGAGGGCTTAATGAATTGGAGCTTCCATCTTCTTTCTCACGGATCTTGTATGTATGTAAGGTTTCCCTTGATGTATTGCTGCCATATCTCTGTGTAAAAGGCTGTTTTCACTTATCATAGATGGTTGTTCTGTGCTTGACGAGGAGTATGAAGTGTGAACTCTCAATCCTCTTCACTCCATTTGATATCATATTTGAATTCCAATCTATTAAAGGGTTGTTCATTCAATAGAAGGCTGTCTCTCTTACTCTAATGTCATCTTTGATATCTTATGTGAATGAAAGAAATTTATGGATGTGTTGTTGTGTCTTTATTGAGCATTTCACTTGGCTGTTACATGTATCTCAGATCTGTACTTGACTGATAATACTTGTTGTTTTGTGGCTTGATCACATCTTCTTCATCCATTTTCAAGTTCTATTTATTGCCTAGACTCCATAGCCCAAGGACAAGGCACTAGGTCTTGCTTGGCTTCTCATTTTATACCTTAAAAGACTAAAAAAATATCATTCTGCAGATCTGGTTATTATATCAGCTTTTAAAGAACAGATATGTAGTCTTATTAGGGATTCCCCCTTGTGCCAGAGGAAAGCCAGCCTAAAGTGAAGAGGACGATCACCAAGGTGACAATGGGTGATGTCCTCAAGTTGACCTAGGGTTTGTGCTTGGTGATTAGACTTATCTTTTGAAGTGCAGATTTTAGAGGTAACATGCACATCCATAGATATTAAGAGCAGCAGGAGAGAGTTCAAAATTTGAGGACTCTAGATCCACATCCCAGTGATTATGAGGCCCACTTGTATATTCTTATAAGAGGTTAATTTGTCTACATTCTCCATAGAATAGGGGTTTCATGGTAGAGTTCCTATGAGTCCCATGCCCCTCATGGGCACTTGGGTGGGCCCAAAGAACTTAAAAAATGCATTGAAACATAGGGGCTTTGTGCTAAAACACCTTGAGCCATACCATGCGGCGTTTTCAAATCGTAAAATGCCAAGTTTAATACCAAAACACCTTGAGCCATACCGTGCGGCATTTCCAAATCGTGAAATGTCGTACAATACGGCTCAAGGCATTTCCTACCCATTTTGACATTTCAGCATGTTTTGGGTACAAGTACATGGGTTGGTTGGGCATTTCTTGCAACTTACCCTTCAAAATATTGACCTCAATAGGGCTTGGTACAAGTCCAACTCCACCATCTTCCTTCAATTTAGATATCCAAGAGATAGGCTTCGAGCCAAGCAAAAGCTCTTCTCCTTCCCTCACGGGATTTACTTGGATGAGGATCTCACCAAATCATAGGTTGTGGAGCTCAAGCACTTCAAAGAGCATGTTGTAGCCACACAACGAGTAGGGAAATGAGCAATCATTAGGGATCTTAGGGTATTTATTTGAGCCCCCCTCCAGGTGGACCTGCCATGGTTTCTCCAAATGACAAGCCCATTGAGAGAAGCGGCAGGGATTGAGGATTTTTGTGGGTTGGTGGAATGGCAATGGGGCATTTTGGTCTTCGTCAAGCATGATATTTGATGCTCTTGATTTGTCAGATATCCTTTTTGTTGTAGTGAATCTTCTAGAATATAAATTGTGTTGGAGTTTTTAAACCGTCCGTATGTTACCAAGACTCCTCAAAGTCTTGTCTAGGTGCTTCAGGGTATTCCTAGTTACCATTGGTTTTCCACTTGCGTACTTATATAATTTTAACTAAATCAAACCCTAAAAGCTACTCTAAGATGGGCGCCCTAGTTCTAGGGTTTCTAGCTCTCTTTTATTATTATTTTATTAATTAGGGTTTGGTTTAAAAGGTAGAATAGAGGAGAATTCCATTTTCTAGAGGCATGGCTAGAATATGAGGAATTCCCATCCAAGCACTTATTCGAATATTTTTGGCAAGATTGGAAAGACAAGTCCAAGTTGAGATTTTCATCTTTTTCCCATTTTTCATGGGTTGATTTGATGGCTGGAAATTACTCTTACAAATTGTTGTTGTAATCTTTGAAGAAGGGCAATTTTGCTCCAATAAGAAGACGTTAAGGAGGTTTCACTCTCCCTGTTTCTTGTTGTAATCATTGTTCATTTAATGGAATTGTTGTTGTTATTTCTGCATATTGAGAGGTCGTGGTTGTCCCTTTCTTGTTCATGGTTGCACGTTATTACTTGGTTGTTTTGAAGTGTTGTGAGGCACATCTTGGGAAGGAACCTCCTTTAAGTCTTTGCATATTGAAGAAGATCCAGGTGGTTAGTTAGAGCGTATTGTTAGATCCACACCCCCTTGGGCCAATTCAGAGTGGGTTCAGATAGATTTTGAGTGGAAGTAGAGCATCATCTCAACCAATTAGACAAGTTCTGTAAACCGTGCCATCTTCAAAAGGTTGGGACTGAGGAGCACTTCATTTTTCGTTACCTTATTTATTACAAGATCCATAGGCAGATCCACTGTTTATTTAGGAAGTCACTAGTCCTTTCTAGTTTCTTCCAGTATGCTGACCAGTGATGCCTAGCTCTATACATGCAAGAGGCCCTCGAACTCCAATCCCAGATTCTTTGGCCACAACCCAAGCCAACCTCCACCCAGTTGATCACTTCCTTCTTTCCAATGCTCCCATCCATGAAGGTAACCAAGACTAATAGTTAATGTGTGGCTCCCAATTCTAGATCAGTGTCAGCTTGAGGGGTTATTCCTACTTCCCAAAGACCCCAGTGACATTGTCATTCCAAACCCCATACCAACAGTTAGACAAGACCACCAAGCCTAAGCAATGTGCAACCTCGTCTAGCCAATAGCATAGTGCATAGCCCATATTAACTTCTAGCTCCTCTTCTAAACAGTGTTCTATCCGAAGCTTCCTCCATTCAACCTTGGAAGTTAGGGGAGCGAGTGATAACAGATCATGGCATTCTTGCATTATTTGTACACTAGATTTTGGGTCCATTTCTCCCAAATCTATTTTTCCACTATTAGTGCTCAGTTTTTAGGTCTTAGCTTAGACCAATACTTTACTCTATTTTACTTTCTGCATCTTGCCTTATTTAGGAGTTGTTTTCAACACTCCCACTATGTATCAACACTATTGTACTCAACAATCCCACTGACCTACTTTTGTGGTCATTTGTTGGACATTGATAAATTTATCTTATCTTATCTCTAGAGCACTTGCTCTTGGGTTCACTCTCTCTCTCTAGGGTTAGTGTTGCACTTCCCTGGTTCTGGTTCGTTCTTCTCTTTATTACAGGATTTGGGTTTGTGTTGTACAAATTGTAAGCAAGTCTTTAGATGGCAAGTAATAAATTGTCAGCAAGTCTTTAGATGGCAAGTAATAAGCACAGAGCTTAAATGTATTAATGATAGTATATGTATATATACACTCCATACACTCTTGGATTCTTGGGTATATACATCCCAATATATTAAGAACATATACTATCACTATCACTTTGTTCTTCGAACATATACTATCATTATTACTTTGTTCTTCAATGTTTGTTGGTTACCCTCCTTAAACAATAAGGGCATTGAACTCCATTTTTATATTTATATTATTATCTTAAGCAAACTTTATCTTCAATCGCTGGCAGTGACAAAGTTTTCCTCTTGGAAATTATGGAAACTGAATTGTGAAACCATATATTTATGTTCAGTAAACCCATAGCCATTTTTTGGGGTAGATTCAAACCTTGGTAGAGGTTATGGCAATAGCCAGCTGGTGACAATTTGGATTCTCCCTACACATTAAATTTTATATTAAAAAATGAGGATTTCACTCCACACCGATTAGTTGTAATCAGGAACAGTCCTTCTGAAAGGTTCTCCAGGAGTGCTTCCAACCAGAGGTAGCCTAGGCTATGCTAACTTCTGATGGCTTTTTTAGGAGAAGAGGGAACAGGCTTTCAATCTTGACAAACAGCATCCCCCAGACATCAATCTAACTGTAACAGCAATAAAACTAACTACTAACTAAACCAACTAATCATCTACTAACCAAGAAACAGTTAACCTTGTACACCAGTTCCATTCAATTCCTCTCTATTTCTTGTGAATATCAACAAGAACTTGGATTTTCCAGTTCTGGTTTTGATAACTTTGCTTCAAATACAAGAACTAGTTATATGGAATCTGGATAAATCTATATTAGTAAGCTAGTACTAGACAAACAACATTTTATCACTAGATAGAAAGCACATTTCATCATATTACTTCCTTCTTCTAACAATCTACAACCATTACCACACAAAAGCACAACTCATTACTTGGTCTCACTCGTAGGCTTACAAGATGTTTCTCTTGAGGTTTTAACTTGGGATATTAGGCAACAAATCCAGCTCCCTAGTAAACTTCTGAAGGGCTGCTAATACACACTCAAGATTTCCTAGTTAGCTTCTTATTTTCTTTTGGGGGAGACAACATCAACCTTCAACAGTAGGAGAGAAACCTTTTCCTCTTCAAAAGGCATGCTTAAGCCTTAGTAGTAACACGAGAGCATATGGATATCCCACCATACTAAATACTTTGTGAGATGTCATCATTAGGCATGTCTTAGAGGACTAAAGAGTTTTAGACAAGACTCCTGATCGTTGACAACTATTTGGCACTTGTTAACATTTCTGCTTCATGTCTATATTAAATTTTGTGTGTTATAGATACTTTACTTCGAAAGAAGACACTATATGCAATCCCTCAATGTATGATAGATGATGGGATCCGCGATCCGATTCACAGCTTCTGGTTGTTCAAGGACAATAATTTCGTTCTTTCTTCCTCTCTTTGCATGCACAATTTCATTTTTGGATGCGGAAATGTCCCATTTTCCAGAATAGAATCTAGAAGTTGAAAAGTTCTTAACCAAAACATCCTTTTGTACGTTTTTCAATCCAAAACTCCATATTCACATTTGAAATTTCTGAACAAATTAGACCAAAATAGAAACAGGAGTTGGAACCCACTGACAAGCAACTCAAAACAAACTCTGATAGATCATAGAAGATTCATCCATGGTTGAAGTACAAGATTATACAAAACATAAATATGTCAAAGAAGGGAAGAGCAACTGCATGACTCTGAAATGGATTATATCCAATCCACGAATAGTTTGACTCGCCAATTGTGGCTCTAAATATTTCATATGGTTTGAACAATATTGTAGATATAAGCCACCTGATCAGGAGAACTAAGTCTTTCTGGATGTATAGAAGAGGATCAAGCAGCCAAAGTCTCTGGGACCTGGGTATCCTAGATGTTGGCACAGTTTCATGGGGCACTCTTGAAGTTTTGCGAAATTAAATGACACAAATCCAAACTCTACTAGTATCCTACTGCCATTTTAAAAGACATGAATTGAAACCAAAATTAGTTTCCTGGAGCTACTCTATTCATCTTATATGCAAGTAAAAGACTTATTTTAAACATTTTTTAATGTAATACATTTAACATTGTTTATTTAAAAACAATTCAGACATTAATACTATTTGCTTTCCACTGAGGAAAGGTATGCTTTGGCTTATGGTGTTTCCCTGCAAGTCTGTAAAGTGAATATTCAATGGGTGCTCGTTGTAAGCAATTCCTTGCAAAATCTCAAAACTAAAGGCTTAACTCATTTTATCTTTTCAAGTCCCAAAAATTTAGCTTGGATTTGGTAGGCAAACAACTTGGTAAGGCCAAAGTGTAAGAGTTCAACTTGGGCTCGGCAAAAACTCAGCAGCAGAGATCGTTCAAAAGGAGGGTTTTATTTTCCTTTCTGACATTTAGATGTTTTCTTTTCCTTTCAGGCATTGATATTTAGCACCAGTAAGCTTTTCCATCTGCTTGTAAGTTGGACTCGCAGGGCAGCGAATAGCCCTCGAATTACTAGCAGGTCAGGATCTGGCCCACAAGTGCTTGTGGGTCTGACATGCTTCTGGCAAGATTGACTTGTCAGCAGATAGTCAGACTCAGGACCGAGTTCACTCAGCTCAGCAGCAGGGCTGAACAGAGTTTGACTAGGGAGTACTCAGACGCATAGTATCGGCCATATTGGCCTTTGCTGTACGAAAATTCAGCAGCAGTACAAAATTTGGTGAATTTTCCTACAGTACGGATACAGGATGGTCAACCTATTTTTTACTGTATTTGATACCAGAGAACTTCTAAGTGCCAAAAAACAGCCCACAAACCTCAGCCATGCTGGATTTTTTTATTACGCATTTTTCTGTATCGAATAGTATTCAAATATGTATTTGTATTCGAATCTTGCTACCATGCTCAGAAGACTCGATGATTTTTTGCAACTCTGGTTAATTGACTTGTACGCTATCAATAATCGAGTCATACTTAGACCTGGAGGATGGTACTCCTCAATCAAGGTCCACAAACTCTAAGAGTGGAACCTTTTCTGTGGAACCTACAAAGTTCTACTACAATGTCATGTTTGTCGTTTTATTTTTAAACTCTGTTGATTAGAAAAAAAACAAAAATTTGAATGGATAACATCTGAGCATAAAGGGCAAGCTTATATAGAAGGCCAAGAGGCAAATAATTTAGAACGAAATACAGCATTAGATGTCTATGAAAAAAATACTATTTGCAGATTGTTTTGTGACCAGCCAAATCCATCTTGAAATATGCAATTGTCCAAAATACCACTGATAACTAATAAATTGCATCAAATGATTTCGGGTTGAATAAATCTTCTATAAGCATACCTGCTGAGGTGGCTTTGAACAACCTTTCTCCTTTCCTTCCAACTTCGCTTCCAAATAACATATTCTCTCCAACAATTCTTCATTCCTTCGCCGCTCTCGTTCGAGTTCGGCCAAAACCTCAGCCACATTCACATCATGCCCATTGATACCGTTTGCATTTGAGTTCTCTGTGGAGTGATGTTCTCTGGTCTGGCACCCAGCAGTCCCAATGTTATTGCCACCCTGCTTTTCAGGCATACCAACAGGAGTAGGGGTACTCCCTGAACCCATGTTGGCGCATTCCTTGTAAGGTGCAACAGGAAGGCTGCTACTAGTACTGCCAGATAAAATATGATTAGCTGCCTTGGGAAAATAGGGCAGCTCAGTAGCAGGCAGCTGCTGATTAACAATGGAAGAACATTGGACAGACATGGTGGGCTCAGATGAATACTCGTCTCCATTGGAGTAATCAGGTATGGAGACTGAATAGCATTCTCCCACATTTAAATCTTGGGATGGCAAATCACTGGTCAATGAGTGCCTTGGGAAAGTTGCATCCAAATTAAGGTCTTCCCATCTGCCTCTCTTGACGTTAGGCCTGCAAGACAAGCCCCCACCACCACCACTGCCTCCTCCTTCAACTTGATATAGATTCCTGTCACCCTCCAAGCTAACTAACTTGGAGGAAAAGGAAATGGGCACAACAGGCCTCTCACTGGAGGGTTGTTCCACCATTGAAGAACCTCCCATCTGCTCCAAATAACTGATTGAAGACAGGGATCTCTTCACAAATGAACTACAGAACTGTAGTTCTGCCATTGATATAGATATTCATCGAAAAAATAAAAACACCCACAAAGGTTTTACATAGTAGGTACCTGGTCCAACTAACGGTACTCGACCAGGGAGTTGTAAAAGCCATCAAAGATAGTATTTGTTGATATTTTCATTCAAGACAGCAGAGTGAAATAAAAATAAATAAGTTCGGGATGATAAAGAGTTGGGGCCTGAGAATGTGTGATGTTACATACAAACGTAAGAAGCGCAAAACGCATGTACAAACAGTGTTTCCACTGCCCCCAATGGCATCAAACCAAGGCCTTTCTCGCGCTGCTGCTGTCAACCGCCAAACATGTGAACGCATGCTTGTTTGGAGTTAAACATTTCATGTCTGTCTCGGCAGTGGCACTCTCTGCATGTACGTGTACACAGGCCACGATTAACTGTGTCCAAGTGGTCAAAGTTTGTTATATGAATTGGTAACACTCGCCTTGGGCCATGGAGTAACATGATATCTGCATGGGGTATTAAGATTATTAACCCCTTTCCATTCCGTTTAAGTGCCAACAAAAAAGCTCGAACCTTTAAGCTAGTTGGTGCTTTCGTTGAAGGCACTCGGAAGATGCTTAATGAGTTTGTTGGCTGCAATGTGGTTGAATGGTATGTTGGTCGGTGTTTGATTGAAGTGATTTGGTGGTGGAGTTCGTTGTAAGTGTTTGTTATTTATTATTTTATTATTTTAATTTGGTAATCGACTATGAGTTTGATCTTTAAATTTTGTTTGCATCTTGATTTATGATAGTTTTGAATATTTTAATGGTTGGTTAATTAAAATGGATTTAAAATTTAAATTTTATGTTTGCATCTTGATTTATGAATAGTATTGAATATTTTAATAGTTGGTAAATTAAAATGGATTTAAATTTAAAATTATTATAATTAGTTTTTCTCGAAAATTCACATTAATTATATTAAAAATATAATTTTTCATACATCCTCATAATTTAATGTCATATTACAATGATCATCACTCTTCCTATATCTCTTTAATGAGATGTACCAAGTCTTCCATACCAAAAACAGTAAGGACTTCTCAAATGCAATACAAATCCCAAAAACTGTGAAACCAATACAAATAACCCATGCTGGACACAGAAACCAGTTAGAAAATATCAAAATGCTGGACATTTCCAGCAGAATCTCCATCCCACGAATAAATATAAAGTTTTCCGCTCACTGCCAACCAGGCTTTTTTGGATAAATGATCTACCTCCACATTTTTCTCTATGTATATATGGTGAAAATGAATAGCCCTGAAGGTATAATCACATTTTTCTCTCTGTATATATGGTGAAAATGAATAGTCTTGAAGGTAGAAACCAGTTCACTAGTTTTTTTTTTTCATCCTTCAATATTTATGACCCGAAGGTTTACTTTTTTTTTTAACCAATCAATTATTACTTTTAAATCACCTACTAACTGAATATCTAAAATATCCAAGTGCTTGGCAATAAAAAGCAAAGCCCGTGCTCAAATCAATTAAACAACTAATTTATATTCAATTGATTGTATGACTATCTTTTTATATTTTAATATAAATAAAAACATATCATTCAAATTCTTTAACTACTTAGTTTTTATTTTATTACAACTAGTTTATGTTCAATTAATTATACGACTATTTTTTGTATTTTAAATATTTTAATATAAATAAAAACACTTCATTCAAAAAATTTAACTACTTTAATTTATAAAATAAAGTACAATAACAAAGTCGCATAATGGGATATGAACAAGAAGTATGCTATAATAAAAGGAAAAGGTGGAAATGTATTTTTAAGTGAAATAAAAAGTCCATAAGTTATTGATTCAATGGAAACTTTTTTTTAAGGGTAATCCTCTACCTTTCTTTTTATGCAAAGTCTTTGTAAAGTAAAAGCACTTTGGGAAGATTGAAGCAAGAAAATATAGGAAAAATGGTAGAGAGGACAAATCAAGTTTTATCTAAATATATATTGCATAATTGTCGTGAGATAGATAACGTTAAAGAAAATTAATTTGACTTATCCCTAGTATGATACGTAGAGGCATCGATGGATAAAATCAATGGATAAAACTTAGCTTGAATAAGGTAAGGAAGAGCTCCAATGAATCGACCATACGACGGTGACATGTATGAATGAAAAACACTAATTTACCTCCGTTATTAATAAGCATGTAATGATAAATTTTAAAAATGATTTGGTAAGTCAATGTAAGAATGTTAATTAGTGAAGGTGGTTTAGGTGGGTAACTAAACTAATTTAAAATCAATTAATTAATCATAATAACAAGTTTGAGTCAAATTCTCAAAGAAATGAGTTAATTAATTAAGAAATGTAAGATACTATAGCCAAAATCATTGAAAAATGAATTAATTAATCATGAAACCAAAACCAATGAAGTAATTAATCGTCAATTGCTCGAGTTAAAATCAATCTCAACACATTATAAACAAATATTATGTTTGTATTGTATTGATCTCAAAGCCATCTATTTAGAATTGTCCATGTAAAAATAAAGTGTATCTCATATTTAAAAAAAAAAGTGTATTTGAGAACATTTACATGGTTATAAATTATTCATGGTTTTTGAGTTGATTGTGTTCACGTGTGTAACAACCTTAGTTAAATATTTAATTATCATGGTCGATAAATATTAATTTAATTAATTATTAAAATAAATTTATTGAGTCTTTATTATAATATTATTAAAATTGGTAGTTGAAGTAATTAATGGGAGGGATAAGGTTATTGAGGAATTAATGGGGGGATAAGGTAGTTGGAGAATTGAAGGAGGGGGAGGGATTCGAGAAAGGATGATAAGGAAGAGGGGAGAGGACTAAGAGAAAGATCTTTTGTTGTTTGGTTTTGGGAGGTGAAATTGGGAAGAAGGAGGAGGAAGAAATTTTGAAAGGAGGAGATTAGTGAACAGTTTGGTTTTTTGGGGGAACTCTCACAGGGAGACTATTGTTGTTGGAAATTTTGGGCTCGAGGGCCAGGAAACCGCAAGGATTCCTAGAGCTAGGGAGTCGGAGAGGTTGTTCCTAGTTGGTTGGGAGGTTAATATTTAGTCTGGGCAGTTGGGCAAGATTATCAACAACCAAGAAAGGGCTAAATCAACTAAGCTTCAGGTTGAGGTAGATACTTTATGCATTTTCTGTTGTTGATTATTACACCCACCCTTCAAGAAACGTCGTCTCGAAGTTAGAGTAAATTACAATACAAAGGTAATGACACATGGTTCATACATCCACATCAAATAAACAACATCATCAGTTTAAAAAAGCAAACACTTATACATACTAGTGTACATGTGCAAGGAATGCATGTGTAGCTAGCACATACAAGACTCGCACATGTACTAATGACAATAATTATCACACTTATAGTAATTCTTGTGCGTGTCCAATCCAATCAACAAGACCATTCATTTCATAAAAGATAGTAAACCATTTAAATTGTTCGCAAAATCCCTCAATTATAATATTTTAGCACAAACAACATTCATTTAGATAATTGTAGTTCAGTTAAGCAATTATAAATATACATATATA
>CBVK0101720492.1:0-12055 GCA_900067695.1 Picea abies | reverse complement strand
TGAGGATGGTGTTACAGGTATTAAGGGAGCATCATTTGTATGCCAAATTGAACAAGTGCTCATTTTACTAGAAGGAAATTCATTATTTGGGCCATATTATTTCAAAGGAAGGGATGACAATATATCCAGAAAAGATAAAGGCTGGGAGGAACGTGGAAAGTCTGCACACAGTTGGTGTACCTTTAATCAAATATAGGTGTCACTTGTGTGTTAAATCATGTTTTGTAGTAATTATTATGCATTTTTTCATGTGTTTATCGTGTTAATGGTGCATGCATATTTCTGTTATGATTATGTATATAACTGTGCATTACAGAGTGTATTTTTATGTTTTAATTAGTATCAGAGAATTTTTGGTGGAATTGCTGGTAATGGAGATATTATAGTATGGTATCATAGTTCAAGATAGTTTTAAGTGGCATAGCCCAATAGGTGAATGGGAATGTTACAAAATGGTATCTGAGCAAGAGATAGTTTTTAAGTGACGTTCACCAATCAAGGTGGTTGGGTATGTTACAATATGATATCAGAGCCCATTTTTTCAACACTGATCCTGGATGGTCTGAGTTAGCATAATGATGAAGCAGAGTCTCCTAGATAATTGAATTCGGGAGTGACCAAATTTTCAAGTTATAGTGCATCCATGTCGGAAATTGGAAGCAATTGAGACGAATTGGGTAAAAGACACAATTTCAGTTGTGAAATTCATGGAGAATTGGAGAAATTTGGTTAAGTGAAGAGATATTCCTAATTTTTAATCCCTTTTTAAGAAAATTCAGACCGGAATGGGTTGAATTTGGGTATATTAGAGTGAAATTGAGAAAAAATCATGGTTGTAGAATGTCCATGGAGGAAATTGGGTGAGAATAAGGAAAAATCCCCAATTTCTGCGTCATAATTATGAAAAAATCAGTTAAGCGTCGAAATCCTTTGCATGTGCTAAGTAGTAGTGATGCACATAAAGATAAAGGTGCACATTAAAATTGGGTATTGCATTGTGCATAGCCGGTGATGTAGAAAATAGTGTTTCCTAGGTGTGTGCACTAAACAATTGACATTGCACAAAAAAAATGGTACACAGGGTATGTACACTAAATTTTGGTGCTGCGCCATGTATAAGAAGTGGCCTGCGTAGGATATAGGTGTGCGGTAAAGTGCGGTGAAGTTTGGCATTGCAGGGTGCATAGTTTGTGGCATAAATTAATAGTGTGAAGTGA
Source organism: Picea abies (assembly GCA_900067695.1). Lineage (NCBI taxonomy): Eukaryota > Viridiplantae > Streptophyta > Pinopsida > Pinales > Pinaceae > Picea > Picea abies. Next base: position 10,838 of record CBVK0101720492.1, on the reverse strand, counting down.
AAAGTGTGCGCTTGAAGTATTGGCAGATCACATTTTGAATTTGTTTATGTGTGTGTAACATTAGTATGTAGTATGTGCATATGGAACATTCACGTCGTGCAAATGTATAGTTATTGGTGTGTGGAGAGTATTAGCGTAGAGTATGAAAACATTAAAACTTGGTGCTATGTAGTGTAGTGCTTGCAGTACCCATAAAGTATCAGTGCACGACAAAATATTCGTGCTCAATAGAGGTTGACGCATGATAGAAAAGTATGCATAATGGTTATAGGTGCACAGTGCATGCGCTACATTTTAGTGTTGCATGTGAAAAACTGGTGCATGCTAATTATGGGTTATAATTGAGAATTAGTGCACGTGAAGTCAATTGGGCAATTAATCTTCCGAATAAATTAGAAGAAAGAATTATGATGCTTTATGGAAGCATAATTGTACATAATTCCATGAATTTGTTAAATTGTTTAGCCTAACAAATTTTGTTGGCTGCAAATTTTGCAAAATTAAAAACATTAGATCAAAAAAGGATCAACACAAGTTATAATCATGGAAGATGTGCAGGGGGTTTATAGCCATGAATAAGAGATCGGATGAATGTATGTCCATATGGGTAATGAAGGTACAAACTCAAATGGACATGGAGAAGGTAAGGAAGAAATCATGAAATTGGTAGAGACTACACAATTTTTGAAAAAGGATGTATTGAGTTATAAAGATGACAATGAGAGGCTTATGAAAGCCAAGGAGAAACCAGAAGAATTCAACATCAATTTAATGCAAAGCTTGGACATAATAAAAAAGAAGACAGATAAGGAGACTGAGTTAAGTAGATCATGGAGCCATAAGTATCATGATAAGAGCGGAAGAACAAGAAGTGTGGGCATGCATCACCATCACTCTCCAAGACATTCAACTAGGAGAGCACACAACAATGCAAGTCCATCTCTTGTTAGGAAGAAAAATAAGAAGTCTGGAGTGGATGAACTTTAGGGGGAAATGAATAAAATAAAGCATCCTTCTTTTTATGGTGAACACAAGAAGGATGAGGATGCAAAGACATGGCTTCTAAATATGAGAAAGTATTTTCAGTTGCATAACTGCTCTTCACACGAAGAAGGTAGAATTGCTATTTATCAACTCAAGGGAAAAACATCAGTGTGGTAGGACCATTTTGTACAAGTAAAACATATTTATGAGAAGAAGGTGACTTGGAGGGAATTCAAGAGGTATTTTCAAAGGAAATACTTGACTAAGAGATACTATGATAAGAAAAAGAATGAATTCTTTGAATTCAAGCTTGGGAGTATGACCATAGATGAGTATGAAAGGAGGTTTTTAGAACTGCTGAAATATTTTTCCTTCATCAAGGATGAGCAAGTTAAGATTCAAATATATTTGAGTGGGCTTCCATCATTTATCAGTGACAAGATACGATATGATGATCCTAAAACATTGAATGAAACTATAATAATGACATAGCGTTTTTATGATCAGCATAAAGGGTAAGCAACTTACCTAAAAACTTGGGAAGACAAGAAGAAAAGTAAGATGGAATAGAGGAAGAAGGGAACTAAACCACCATTCTTCATAAAAAACTACCAGGAACAACCAACCTCTAAAGAATCCAGAATGATAGAGACATTAGAGAAAATACCAAGGTAACCACCTATTCAATGTTGGGGTTTTAAGGAAGATCATATGTACTGAGATTTCCCTCATAGAAGTGAAAAAGTGAGGGTTGTTCACAATGTACAACAAGATAAAACATTTGATGACATGGGAAGAAGTGTACCTAATATCTATGTAGCTCTGGACAACAAGCAAGCTGAGTTTTAGTCACATATGATTGAAGTGGAAGGTAAGATTAATAACCAACTCTTTTTTATATTAATTGATTCATGATCTAGTCATAATTATCTAGATCCTAATTTGGTGGAGATATTTCAATTGCCAAGAAGCAAGCTTGGGAAGCCTTGGATGGTGCAACTAGATACAAGAGCTAAAATAAAAATTAATGAGATGGTTAAGGCATGTCCAATAAACATGAATGGACTGAACATCGATGAAGATTTGAACATCATACCTTTAGGTTCCTATGACTTCCTAATTGGTATGGATTGGTCGGATCAACATCATTATTTCCTAGACTGTTATAATAAGGCATTCACTTCCTTGGATGGGGAAGGAAACTTAAGGAAAATACAAGGAATTCCCAGAGCAGTTGCTGACAGAGAAGTTTCAGCCTTGCAGTTGAAGAAAATTTATAGGAAAGGGTGCTAAATATTTGCAACACATATGGAAGAGACACCTAAAGATAATGTTCCAAACATTGAAGATTTTGTATTCCTAAAAGAGTTTGAAGATGTATTCAAATAAATGCCAATATTTCCACCCAAAAGAGATATTGATTTCTCTATCAATATGATGCCTAGAGAACCTCAAGTATCTAAGACTCTGTATGGGATGAGTACACCTGAATTGAAGGAATTGCAAATGCAACTTGAAGAGCTTCTGAAGAAGGGGTATATATGCTCAAGTGTGTCACCTTGGGGTGCCCCAATATTATTTGTGAAGAAAAAGGATGGAACTTTGAGACTTTGCATTGACTTCAAGTAGTTGAAAAAGGTAACTGTGAAGAACATGTATCCTTTACCAATGATAGATGACCTATTTTATCAGTTGAGAGATGAAAAAATATTCTCCAAGATTGATCTCAGGTCAAGCCATCATCAGGTAAGAATTAAAGAAGAATACATCAACAAGACTGCCTTCAGAACAAGGTATGGCCATTATGAGTTCACAATGGTGCCATTTAGGTTAATGAATGCACCATCTGTCTTCATGTGTCTCATGAATGGTATATTCATGAATTACTTGGAAACGTTTGTCATTATCTTTTTGGATGAAATTCTTATATATTTTAAGTCAAAGAAAGATCATGAGCAACACTTGAGAATGGTATTACAAGTATTAAGGGAGCATCAATTATATGCTAAATTGAGCAAGTGCTCATTTTACCATAAGAAAACTGATTATTTGGGCCATATTATTTCATAGGAAGGGATAGCAGTAGATTCATAAAGATAAAGTCCATTGAAGGATGGCCAACACCAAGGAATGTGTCAGAGGTGAGATCATTCATGGGCCTTGCATGTTACTATAGGATATTTATTGAAGGATTAGATCATTCATGGGCCTTGCATGTTACTATAGGATATTTATTGAAGGATTCTCAAAGATTACACACCCAATCACTTCCTTGTAGAAGAAGGGTGTGAAGTTTGAGTGGACACATGATAGTGAAATAAGTTTTCAACACTTGAAGCATTTATTAACATGTGCTCCAATACTGAGGATTTCTGATCCAAATGAAAATATTGTTGTATACAATGATGCATATAAAGAAGGACTTGGTAGATTCCTTAGTCAAAATGGGTATGTAGTGTCCTATGAATCAAGGAAGTTGAAATAGCATGAAAGGCACTATGCATGATTTGGAGTTGGAAGCCATAGTGCATGCCTTGAAGATGTGGAGGAACTACCTCATGGGAAAAATATTTGAGTTGAGTAAATACCATAGTGGTCTGAAATACTTGTTTGGACAACCAAATATAAATGCGAGACAAAGTAGGTGGTTAGATTTTGTTAGTGAATATGATTTTGATATAAAACATATCGAAGGTAAAGAGAACAAGGTGGATGATGCACTTAAAAGGAGGGTGCATGAGATGCATGCTACAACCATTAGCATGTACCAATATTATATGAAAGATATAATTATAGAGGTTGCAAAATTAGATAAAAAAATACATGGAAGTAAAGGAAAAACTTCAGCAATGGAATTTACAACAGAACGTTGAAGACTATAAGTTGAAAAATGATGAAATTATCAAGTACATGGGTATAATTTATGTGCCAAATTATCTGGGATTGAAGGATTTGATATTGGGAGAAATGCATAATGTACCTTATGTTGGACACCCAGGTTACGAGAAAACTATTGTTGTTGTCAAGAGTCAATATTATTGTCCAAGCATGAAGAAAGAAGTTTCTGATTTTATTTCCAGGTGTTTGGAATGTCAAAAGTTTAAGGTTGAACATAGAGACCCAACTAGTTTGTGACAACCATTTCCCATTCCTGAGTGAAAATGGGAAGTTTTAACTATGAATTTTATCACCAAACTACATATAACTAATAAGCATCATGATTACATCATGGTAGTTGTTGATAAGCTTACCAAAGATGCCCATTTTATTCCAGTAAATCTCACTCACAAGGAAGCTAACATAGCTTATATCTATCTGAAAGAAATAACTTGATTACATGGAAGGCCCAAGCAATTGTGTCTGATAGAGATAAAAAATTTACATGAAATTTTTGGAAAGGATTGTTTAAGGGATTTGGAACAAATATGCATTTTAGCACAACTTATCATTCAGAGTCAGATGGGTAGAAAGAAAAGGTGAATCAGGTAATAGAATATATGCTAAGGATGTATGTAATGGATAAACCATCCAAGTGGGAGGATTATCTACACTTGGTTGGGATGAATCATGTAATAGAATATATGCTAAGGATGTATGTATGTAATTTGAAACCTTGGGAAGGATTGGGCCTGTAGCATACATGCTTTGCTTGCCTGCATCGATGTATATTCATAATGTATTCCATGTATCATTTCTTAAAAGGTATGTACCTGATACAAATCATTTCATTGATTGGAATGTGATTCAGGTGGAGCAAGAAGGTGGGTTTCAAGTGCATATGGTGTGCATATTGGATCAAAAGATCAAGCAACTATGAAATCGATTCATATGACTAGTAAATGTATAATGGATGTGGTACGACCCCAAGGATGCAACTTGGGAGCATGAGGATACTATGCGGGTATAATACCTGCATCGTTTTGAAGACTTTTGAGTTTTTGGTTGTACATGTGTATATACTACATTGAGGACAGTGCATAAATAATGGGGATGGGAATGTAATACACCTAGGTTGAGCCCCAATTGTACATTTAATTGTAACTATACTTTACATATAAGTTGGTGAGATGATGGTACAATATTGTTGGTTTGGTTCTGCGCGCATTACGTTAGTGCGCGTGAATCTCACACCAAAGGAGTGCGTACAGTTTGTAAAATTATTATAGTGCCTTGTTTAATATGTCTATCGCGTACCTGTGTAAATGCGTAGAAATGATGCACTAAAAGAGGAACAAATTGAAGAATGAAACGTGAATCAGTGCAAGCACGTGTGGCTGGCGCACTAGAAGAAGAGCCTTCCAGGATGTCACACATTCTAGGATTCAATGCACGCCATCTTAGTGCGTGATTTTGGAGGCCAGAGATCATTTTTGTATAAATGTCAGGTTATAATGCACACCTGTGTAAGTGCATGAGGGTGGCGCACTAAAAGAAGAGTGCGCACATCCCAAAAGTTCTGCGCGCATCGGTTTGGTGTGCGATCTTTATGTTTTTGAGGTTGGTGACCTAGATGAAAAAATGTCATTACTTGTATACAGAGTATGTAAATGTAATGATATGCAATATAATAAAAATACATCACTGCGGTAGACCAACCGCGTAAAAGAGTATGGGGGACTAGAAATCCACTAGTTGAGGTTAAGGGGGGCCTAAGTTAAGGAGGCTTAAACCCAAAGGAATATTATATTAATATTTCTTAAAAGTATAAAGTAAGGATATTATTTTATCCTAAGTCCCAAGGAGGGGGACATGTGGACCGAAGACATTTCTCAACATGACAAGTGTCAAGTTGGGAACATGCATCCAAATGGTTTGGACATAGTACCCTTTTTCTATCATTTGGTGGGGGGGAGGCAATTAGGGAGCTATAATCTGTACTTGAATATTACTGTGATCGAACCCTAATGTTACTCTGATAAGGATTTTTTTGATTATTGTCACAGATATCGATATATTTCTTAGCTTGGAGAGCTAGATTGAAGAGGCAGGTTGTTAGGCCTGTAGGATATTTCGTTCTCTTCAGGTGAGAGAATTGTTGGGAATCATTTCCCAAGGTTCCAAACTGCAGTGATAGGGATCTGAGACTTCCTATATAGCCTGGTTTTGAAGCCCTGGAAGGGAAGTGGGGAAGTCTAAGGATTGGTGAGAAGAGAAGGGGAACACTTCTTGGGGTGGGACAAGCATGTGGGGAATGAGGGATTGTAGGTTGTTAGTATGAATTGGTACCTGTGACGAAGTTTTCTTTGATTGAGTCACCTGTGGCCGAGTTACCTATGACTAAGTTTCCTGTTGATTGAGATAACTTAGCTTGGATAGGAACCCTTTCTCAAGTGGAGTTTATCCCTAGCTCGGGGGTGACCCACTACTGAGAGTTATGAGTTGTGTGGTCTAAGGTTGTGAGGAACGTGGAAGGCCTTCATGCAGTTGGTGTGCATTTAATCAAAGATAAGTGTCACTTGTGTGTTAAATCATGTGTTGCAGTAATTATCATGCATTTATTTTCACAAGTTTATCTTGTTAATGTTGCATGTATATTTCTGTTATGATTATGTATATAACTATGCATTGCAGAGTGTATTTTTATGTTTTAATTTGTATCAAATAAATTTTGGTGGAATTGTTGGTAATGGAGACATTACAGTATGGTATCAGAGTTCAAGAGAGTTTTACGTGGCATATTCTAGCAGGTGGCTGAGGATGTTACAAAATGGTATGAGAGAAAGAGATAGTTTTAAGTGACGTGACCCAGCCTGGGTTGTTGGGTACGTTACAATAGTCAACCCAAAATGAACCTAGGATGGAAGATTCATTTGGTAAAAGGCCAAGACAACAACATGTACAATGTTGGGGATGTGAAGGAAATCACTTGTATAGGGATTGACCTCACAAAGGAGAAAGACTGAGGATTTTCCATAATATTTAGGAGGATGAAACAATGGAATACATGGGAGGAAACATGCCAAGGATTTATGTAGCCTTGGACAACAAGAAAGCATAATATCATTCCCCCATGATCGAAGTGGAAGGTAATATTGATAACCAACCCATAACAATTTTAATTGATTATGGAGCTAGCCATAGTTACCTAAACTCTAACATTGTTGAAATATTTCACTTGCAAAGGAGTAAGAATAATAAATATTGGTTAGTTTAGTTAGCCATAGGGGATAAGAGGAAAATCAATGAGTTGGTTAAAGGTGGTCCAATAGACATGAATGGATTCAACACAAAGGTAGATGTGAAAATCATACCATTGGGTTCATATGAATGTATAATTGGCATGGATTGGTTGGAAAAATTCCCTGCTGACTTGGACTGTTACAAAAAGACAATCACATGTCTTGATGAATAAGAAAAACAAGACAAGGTTCAAGGCATTCCAAGAGTTGTAACTATTAGAGATATTTCAACTATGCAATTAAAAAAGAGTTCCAGGAAGGGATGTCATATTTTTGTAGCCCAAATGGAAGAGACAATCAAATATATAATTCCAATTATAGAAGACCATCTAGTCTTGAAGGATTTTGGAGATTTTTTGGGGGAGATTTTTGGATTTCCATCAAAGATGGACATTGATTTCTCTATTGATTTGGTGCCAGGAGGAGCCTCAGTGTCCAAGACACCTTACAGAATGAACACACTAGAATTCAAGGAGTTGTATATGAAGCTTGAAGAATTGTGAAGGAAGGGATATATACGTTCAAGTGTGTCACCTTGGGGTGCCCTAGTTATTTTGGTGAAGAATAAATGTAGAACCTCAAGGTTGTGTATTAATTTTAGAAAACTAAATAAGCTCACCATAAAGAACAAATATCCTTTTCCAAGGATTGATGATTTAGTTTATCAACTAAAAGGTGCAATAATCATTTAAATATTGATTTGAGATCACGTTATCATCAAGTGAGGATAAAGGAAGAATATATTAAGAAGGCATCATTCAGAACAAGATACAAGCATTATGAATTTACAGTAGTTCCATTTGGGCTATCAAATGATCTAGCTGTTTTCATGTGCTTGATGAACATAATGTTCAGGGAATACCTAGACAAGTTTGTAATTGTGTTCCTAGATGATATACTCATCTACTCAGAGAAAAATGAGGAACATGAACAACATTTAAGAATGGTGTGTTGCAATTTTTAAGAGAGAATAAATTGTATTCCAAGATAAGTAAGTGCATCTTTTATCAAAAAATGATTCATTACTTGGAGCATATTATTTTGGAAGATGGGATAGAAGTTGATCCTGAGAAGATAGAGGACATTAGAGGATGGAAAATGCCAATAAATGTTGCAAAGGTCAGATAATTCATGGGTCTTGGAGGGTATTACCAAAGATTCATAAAAATATTTTCAAAGATTGCAATCCCAATCACTTCTTTGCAAAATAAGGGAGTGAAATTCAAATGGAATTATGATTGTGAAGAAAGTTTTCAGTAGTTGAGAGACATATTGACAAGTGGCCAATTTTGAAGATTGAAGATCTAGATAACGTTTTTTTGTGTGTGCACTGATGCGTGAAAGGGAGGGATCAGTGGATTCCTCACTCAAAAGGATCATGTGTTATGCTATGAGTCCCGAAAATTAAAATAGCATGAGATAAATTAGGCTACCCACTATCTATAATTAACAACCATTATTTATTCTCTACAAATGTGGAGAAATTACCTCATGGGCAGGAAATGTGAGCTAAGGACACACCACCGTGTTCTGAAACATTTTTTTGGACAACCCACATTAAATGCTAGACAAACTAGGTGGTTTGGATTCCAATAATGGACATAAATTTCAAATTAAACACATCAAGGGGAAAGCGAATCAAGTGGCTGATGCAATTAGTAGGAGAGCACATGAGATGCATATTGCAGCCATCAACATGTATAAGACTGATCTGAAAAATAAAATTGCTGCAACAAAAAATTCAGATTAACACTATTTGAATATAAAAGAAACATTACAACAAGGAAATTTACAATAGAAATTTAAATATTATGAGCTTCAGGAAGATGAAATTCTCACGTACAGAGTAAAGGTATATGTGCTAAATTCCAATGAGATGAAAAATCTAGTGAGGAGGGAAATGCACAATGTTCCATATGTTGGTAACCTATGATATTAGAACTCAATTGCACATGCGAGGAGCCAATACTTTCGGCCAAGAATGAAGAAAGAAGTGGCTAATTATATAGACAAATGCCTAGAATGCTAGAAGGTGAAGACAAAACATAGACATCTAGCTAGGTTATTGTAGCCATTTCCCATTCTAAACTAAATGTGGGAAGTTTTCATGGTGTATTTTATTACTAAACTATTCAAAACAATGAAGCAACCTGATTCCATCACGGTGGTGGTGGATAAATTAACTAAGGCCATGTTATCACACATATTGTAGTTTGGGAAAATCTTGACCCAGTATATAAAGGTGAGACAACTATGGGAATACCTACCCACCGTCACCTTAGATAGGTACTCCCCTCATTTTAGTGAAGGAGAAATCCTACACAATGGGGTAATATCGGGTGACCCTAAGGGAAAGTGAGATAGAAAGTGGAGTAATGGAAGGTGATACCCCTATAGGTAAAAATAAGAAGTGGAGGATGGCTTGAAAGTGAGTCTAGCGAATGGAGGATGGTTTCCAAATACTTGGGTACCTACATCAGAGTGTATCACTTGCTCGAGACAATAAAAATAATCGAGATACAAGCCTAAATATCAAAAGGACAAGAAATTGAATCTTGCTTTCCTAAATTGCAGCAGTAAATAAAAATATATATCAACAAAGATAACTATTGTTAACTGCAGAAATAACCATGCAAAGTATGAAAGAATTATTGGACAATGAAGCACTAAACAAGTAGATAATGTTCCAATATTTTAGCACAGACTTTGATGGTAAAAGAGGGCTGTTAGATAGTGTTTTCAAAGAATTATAGTAACAAACAAGTGGATGCAGAAAATGTTTGCTACAACAACAAATTTTGATCATAAAAATCAGCAAGTAGCCCGTGAACGAGTTAGCTAATAGGTAGTAGAACAATAATAGTGACTTCCAAGCAATTTTTCACAGTTGAAAAAACAAGTTAAAGAGAGAGTTTGAATGTGTTTTGGTGCAGCCCTAATGGATGTAGATTTTAATTGATTATAACCAGAGAACTACTAGGCCAATCAATGTGCCTTAGTGGCTTGAGCAAGCTTAAGACACAAAGAAAAGATTCTCTCAAAATCACGTGTACCAATTAAAGTAATTTATTTCTCCAATGCAAAATTATATTAGTGCCTTGCCAAATGCATTATGGATTCTTCTTGTATTAGGTTAGGTCTACTATTCTCTATAGGTGTAAGCCCTTTTAATCCTTAGAGCAAGTATCCCTAACAAGGCAAATCTAGGAGGGTGTAAGCCCTTTTACTCCTCCTAACAACTAACAAGGCAAATCTAGGAGGGTGTAAGCCCTTTTACTCCTCCTAACAATCTTCACAATGGCTTATTAAATAAACAATAATGATAAAACCTGGTGGAGGGTATATGCCCTTATATTCCTCCAAGGATTTAGCCAAGAAAAACCATGAAACAAGCAATAATAACTAACGATATGCATATTTTTCTTACCAATTCCAAGAAGAATGCAAGATAAACCCTTATTTACCAAGAAAATTTTATCACCATAGCAAGAGAATATCCTCCAATATATAGTTCACCACTTAGCTCCACACGACAAGTATAAACCATAGCATAAGAGAGAGAGATGAATTTTTCCCAAGAGGGGAAAAAATTTCAGCCAAGCATCTCTTCTCACATGAGAGAGTTATGATAAAAATGAAATGAATTTTATACTTATTTATACAAAACATCTAAAA
>CBVK0101720486.1:0-11468 GCA_900067695.1 Picea abies | reverse complement strand
AGAAGGAAGAGTAAATTTTGATTCTATTGTTGGTGGTTTACAGGCCCATGGTTTTGGTAAACCATTGGCCCATGGTATTTCCCTACCATATAAAAACAAATTTACATTGGTAACTTTTTACAACTTTGTATATAGATGTCTTTTGGAGTAATATTAATTCAACCAATGTCAAAAGATATATTAGTAAAGTGATAAAGCAGATAAATATATATTTAGGAAGGAGACATATGTTGAATAATCGAAAAAAAAAAACATGAACAATGAATTCAATACATAAATCTAAATTTTGGACTAAATTCCCTTTTTGTGAAATGAAGTTTGAGTATATGACAATTTTTAAAAATCACAATCACTTTTGTCCAATTTGTTGGAAATCATTTATTATGGAAGAATATCAAGATAACTCACAAAGGAAATCAGTGATATTAAAAGACGAACTAGGAAATTATAAAGACATCAATAGCAAATTACAACTGAAAATTGAGATGGAGAAATATTTTAATGGGTTAACAAAGAAAAATAATCTTTACTTCAAAGAGAGAAATCAATAACTCGTCACACAAATTGAAGATCTAAAAAACAAAAAACAAAAAATGGATAAAGAATTACTAAAATGAGATGAAGAAATATCAATATTAAAAAATCATAATCAAAATTTACTAGTAAAAATCAGGAAGTCAAAAGACAAGAAACAAGAGAATCAAAATTCAGAACATGAAAATCAAGGTCTCAAGAGAAATTAACATAAGAAGTGGAAGAAAGTTCCTACCTAAGGAACCTTAATCAAAAATTGATTGAACAAATTAAAAAGGTGAAAGATGAAAAGCCAGAGAATTAAGATATTATAAGTGAAGTCAAAAAATCAGATAACGAGGAAGAAATTTTATGCATAAGGATTCATAATTGAAGTTTACTCACACAATCTAAGAATTTAAAGAGTGATAAGAAGTCACTACAAAACAAGTTACATCAAACTATCAAAAACAAATCGTTGGTTGATTAAGAGACAATGATTGAAACTATGGAACTAGAGAAGTCTTCAGATGTAAACAACACAATTATGGATAAAGGAATTAATACAGAAACACATCAAGCCTAGCATGCTCAACAATAGAGTGTCTCCAAAGGATGCACACTCTATGTAACTGCTTTCAATGGCAACACAAATTACACAAAGCCCCACAATGAATTGCCTCCAAAGGATGCACAACTTCAAGGAGGGCCAAACGAAATGATCAAAACACAAATTGAAATGAGAATTGAAATGCTTGAAAAAGGCCTCCAAGGGAAAAGGACACAACTTAAACCGCTTAGTTAATTATCCACAACATTCAAATAAACTTGCATGGAAATGTAGATGTAAAGTGAAAGCTTGCAAGATTAAAATGTCAACCACAAGAAAGTGAATGCGAAGTAGATGTCCCAAGGGTTGAAGGTGGATTGAGGATTGTTAAAGTTATTAAGTTAATGATAAAATCCTAACTAAGTGTCAACCTCAAGACTCCCCCCGCTTGTATAGAGTAGTTGTTGTGTGCTCAAGAAGTGAGGCAAACAAGGCCCCACCATAGCTCCACGGGTCAACCCAAGGAAAGAAGTAATCCCAGAAAGGACGTTGAGCGCCACAAGATCGTCCCCGACCTATCACCTTTCGTTGCTTCCTTTCAATCCTTGTTTAAGTGGCAAAATTGGGTCAGTAATGAGTGCCCTATTAAGTCTATTAAATTTTAGGCCTATGAAACTAGGATAGATTGAGTTAGTTAGTGTGTTAGGCAAGATGTCTTTTGCCAAAAGTTAGGTGCTTGAACCAAAAACGAAATTGAGATGCTTGCAAATAATAAAGTGCTCAACCACAAGATAAAGCTTGAAATAACATGAAACGAACTTGATAACTTGCAATAAATGAAAGATAAGTTGCCTTAAGCCATTCACAACATGCCTATGATACTTGCAATAAAATAAAAGTACTTATGAAAGATATATGAACTAGAAACAAGTACTTGAAATGATAAAGCTTGCAGATAGGAATCTAAGATATCATTACTATGCCTCCATGGGCCTAAGCTAGCAATAATGTGTGTTACTTCTACTTCTAGACAATTTTTAAACCATTAAACACATTAGAAGAAAACCATTAACCAGCCATACGATTTTGGGGGTTGGCTAAGCTAAGTTCACTCCAAGGTGTAGGCAACAATAAAATGTAAATGCTTGAAAGAAATAAAACTACACTAAACAAACCACATACAATAGCACAAGGTGGAGGCAAGCCTTCCTATTTTGTTCTTGTTGACCACCTATTCAACTAGGGGGTCAACTCCATGTACCATGAAGATATGCATCATTAGATGCTACCAAGTCAGAGACTATTTGGTTCTACATGGCAATTTTTGCCTCCAGCACATATTTTTGTAATCGGAATTTCTGCACCCCTGCGTGGGTTAATAATGTAACAGGTCTACATGGATCATAGTTAGGTCTCTATCATCTCAGGTCCTCAATGATCACTAACTCAAGAATGAAGAATCAAAAGACAACATTACAAGACAGAGAAAGAGATAAGTCTGTTATAACTAAGCTTTGAGGATAAAGCATTTTTATGGGGGGAAGACTTGTAATATACCTAGTATATTACATTTCTTATTATTTAATAATAGGTTATAGGTTTGTTATTATGTAAATAGGCTTATAATGTAAATGATAAGTCAAATATAAGTCATGACATTTGGAAAGAGCATGAATTATCATTTCCCACATGTATTTATATACACATATTGTATTTAAAATGATGTGAAGTAAATATGAAAAAATAATAGTAAATAAATATTATTTATTATGGAAATATGGAATTATTTTTTGTATTCATGATGTTCTCGTGAAGTGTACCACCAGATCCACTTCATATATGTCAGTAGTCTATAGATAAAAATAAATGTGTTGGAAGTTTCTTATAGATCTAAAAGAGTCAAAAATTTGTTCGAAATAACATATTGGCAAGGGATTTCAACTTTGTTTTGCATAATAAAGAGAAAAGAGGGGGTTCAATAAGGGACCCATCTAGAGAAATGATGGAATATCCAATCCTTGACTGGGACTTGGTATATATCAATATCATAAAATGAAAATACAACTATTCCAATCAAAGGATAGGGATAGTCCATATAGCTATTGGAATAGATAGTTTCGTGGTGCAAAGATACCTTCTCCTTCAATAATTCATTATAAAATATAGAATAATAGCATTGGCAGTTTCAGATCATAATCCTATTTATTTTAATCTTTAATACACTCTTTATTTCAATCCTCTTCCCTTTAATTATAACCTAGTTTGGACTCAAAGTGAAGGAGTGTTAGATGTGATCACCAAATCATGGAGATTTTGGATAAAGGGCACCCCTGTATCCAATTGGGAGAAAAAAAATCAAATCGGTCAAAAGTGTCCTAAAGTATTGGGTTTGGTCTTCAAATTCCTCTCTTTCTACTAAGATAGAGAATTTAAGAGCATAGATGAAGGATGTCCATGCCAAGCTATAAAATGACGAGGTCATTGTTAATATAGAAGAAACTAAACAAGAAGCTCAAAATAAACTACAAAAAACAATTAAAAATGAGGAAGCGATCTAATTTATCATCCCACTAGAAAAATAAATGAGCAAACTGGGAATGATTTAAACTTTCTTCATTTTTGTTCCCAGTGCAATGATAAACCATTTAGAGGGACACATTTTAGGATGGAATGTTAAATCTCATGATCTCCAATCCATTTCTAGAATCTTGCAATTTCCATGTTCAAAAATTGGTCCTCTAAATATTTGGGCATTCCTAGTTGACTACAAAACTCTTATTCACAAGCATGTCATAGTGTTATTGAGAATATTAGCGAAGTGTTCACCCAATGAAGCACTCAATGGTTAAATCCATCTTGAATGATAACTCTAATTTTTGAAATCTTCTCTACCCTCGACATGTTTCAGAGTTATGTCATGATGGCACCAATGGTAGTTATGCATAAGATAGATAAGGATATTAGGAAGTTATTATGACAAGTGGGAAAGTAAAAAAACATGAAACTTCATTTGGTGAATTGGAATATGGTTAGATCCCCCACGAATAGAGGAGATATATGGATTAAGGAATTGTATTTTATGAATCTAGCAATGGGAGCTAAGATATTATGGAGATTAATTTCAGGTAATCTTAACTGGTGGAAAAAATTATCTTGAAAAAGTACCTCCATGGTATTAGGAATATATGTATAGAAAATATAGAAGGAAATACAAAAGGTTCATATATTTGGAATATTATTAAATTGACATCTCCTCTTATTCAATCCAAACTTACTTGGATTCTAGGTAATGGTAAGAAAAACTCTATTTGGAAGGATAGTATCATGGAGAAAAGGCTCTCTCCCTCAACTCATAATTGATTGCTTTAAAGCTTTGGATAGACGGTGATAATCTTAAAACCTTTTTCAACATCTCAAAGTGGTTGGAAATATTAGACCGTGACTATTTGGGATGGAACTTAGGGTCCCCTCCTCTGTATCTTCGTCATTTCGTTACAAAATTTACTAACACTTTGAGTGGGTGAACACCTTGGGATATCCAAACAAAGGATAAAAAGGGTTAGGATTTTTTATAATGCACTTATAATAAGAGGGGTGTGAATCAGTATAAGAAAATCTTTTACTTTTTCAAACATTCATCAACCATAAGAAAACAATCACATATGAGATCTATTAACTGCGGAACATGGAACACAATAAGTTTTTTACTTTTTCAAACATTCATCAACCATACAAAAAAAATAACATATGATATCTATTAAATGCATAACATGGAAGAAAATATTTACGTGGAAACCCTTTCGGTAGAAAAAAAAAACATCTCTTTATAATTCTTTGTAGGCACCAACCTACTGGAGACACCAATCTCCACTAGTACAAATCCTGGCAGGCACCAACCTAATCTTACAGATCTTTGTAGACACAATCCCCACCGCTAAGATCCAAATTAGAAAAGAGACACCAATCTCTTTGTTTTATTGGCACCAACCTACTCTTACAGATCTTCATAGAAACCAATATACTGGAGACAAAAATCCCCACTGCTAAGAACCAACTTAGAAAGATACACCAATATCTTTGTGTGAGATTCACCAACCTTCACAAAGTCTTGTTAATACTTCTTCCTTTACCAGGTCTACTTGTCACTTCTTCCTTCACCAAATATATTCACTTATTTTGCCTTCACTAGGTCTTCTCACTACTTCTGTCTTTACCAGGTCTAACCAAAATTTGAATTTCCAAATGGTAACTTTCTCAAAGATTGTAGTTTTGGTCCTCTTCCCAAGAATCAAATTGTATAGCATTCTATGTATCTAATTTTGCAAATATTATTCTTAAATTTTTACATCAGGTACTTCTATATGTCTCATCTGTTCTCTAAAATTTTCATAGTCTGAAGAGTCCAAAAAATAAATTTATAGTGAAAATTCCAAGATGACTTATTTGAAATTGATCTCAATACCATTAAAAAACCCTAACTTCAAAAGAGCATATATCATAAAGTACAGAGCACCAACATCTAAAATTTGTACCACATGTACGCCAATATCCCACCTTCATCTCTACAAAATTTAAAGGCCCGAAACATCCTAGAAAATAAGTTATAGAGAAAGTGCAAAGATGACCTGTTTGAAATTGGTTTTAGGAGTATTAGAAAACCCTAACTTCCGCAAGGCATATCTATGAAAGTATAGAGAACTAAAATCTTAAATTTGCACCAAAGGTACATCAATATCTCTCCTCTAACATTGCAAATTTTTAATGTCTAAAATATTCCATAAAATAAGTTATAGAGAAAGTGTCAAATGGGCCCATTTGAAACTGAATTTGGGAGAATTTAAGAAAACTAACTTCCACATGAAATATATCCAAAATTATTGTGAACCCGCATCATAAATTTTTACCAAATTTACATAAAGATATCTCCTCTGTCTCTACAAAGTTTGAAGGTATGAAACATCATATAAACAAATTTATAATGAAAGTTCCAAGCTAACCACTTCGAAACCGATTTTAGGAGCATTCAAGAGCCCTAAATTCCACAAGGAATATCTTTGATAGTATAGTGGACCAACATATGTAATTTGTACTACATGTACACCAATATCTCTCCTCTATCTTTTCCCAATTTCAAGGCATGAAATGTCCTAGAAAAAAAGTTATTACAAAAATGCCAAGATGATATGAAACTGATTTCACAATTCAATCTTTGCTAATCTATTTTTCACACACACTTTCTCTAAATGATTTATCTTTTATACTTTTTCATGACCCTTCATGAAGGGAAATGTACCTTAATTAAATAATTAATTTCAAATACCATGGGAAAATACCCCAAACCCATGGGTTTGAAACCACCATTTCACTTTTTACTTTTTCACATGCACCTCTTTTTAAATATATTTGTAGACCTATATTTATAGATCAATCTTGGAAATGTTGTGTGTACTGTAATTCCATGATATGAAATCAATGAAAATAATTCCAATGATATCCCCTTTTTTCATTTATGGAAATCCTACAATGAAACACCTAATCCAATAGTCATAGAAAGAATTTTCCCCCTGTTTGCAACTCCCCCTCTATATGAAATTATCCCTCTTTGACATCAATGGAAAATGTATGCTTACCCTGAGGTTGTGCTTCTTCTTAAGCAATTAGTGATGAGATGGATATTTCCCTCGAGTTCTTCCTGAGATATTCAAATATCTCTTTGGGAAGGGGTCTTGTGAAAATATTTGTAATCGGCTCTTTAGTGACAACATATTCCAACTTGACATCATATTCTACTACTTGTTATTTTAAGAAGCAATACTTGATTGGCATATGATTTATTTTTGAGTGAATAACATGATCCTTTAAAATATTTATTGCACTTGTGTTGTGACAAATTATTGATATTGTGTGATCTTATTCTACCTTAATATTTTTCAAAAATTGCTTCATCCAAAGAACTTTTGTGCAACTTGTTGTTGTTGTTGAAAGATTGGTTTTCATTTATGCCAACCCTTGAAGAAGCCCCTACAATGTTCTTTTGGTACATGAAGTTGATTGAGGAATATAGTGACAAAGGTTGGTGTAGATGCAAGTAATTCACTCATGAATGGATAGTCTTCATCGTGTCATTTCCGGTGATAGGTGGTACGCCATGTAGTTCCTGATGGTTGAGTATTTATGGCCATGTGAAGTTATAAGCCCAGAAGAATGGTCAAGAAGACCCTAGTTAGTTACAATCCTTTAATGAAAGGGTAAAGTGGTTGTAACACGAAAATTCTAGAATCCCTAAGTTCAAGGAGAGAGGTTACCTTTAAAAAGTATAAATAAACCTCAAGGAGTCATTCACAAGTACATTCAATCACTTATTCTATTGAAAATATTATAGTGAACTAGTGATCTATTTGGAAATTTAGCGACAGAGAATTCTGAGGTAGCGACAAGAGAGGAGTGTGGAGGTTTCAGGGTTATAGAGGAGAGAGAAGTTCATTAAGGAAACCCTATTTTGGTTTTACCCCATAGGTCATACCACTAGTTTCCCATGAGGCACCCCAATAGGTTGTAGTATACCTGTCATGCGAGGCCCCACAAGACAAAATGTCTTAGTCCCATGTAGCTAAGGAAAATTTGGGGAAAATGCTATTACCAGGTCCCTGAAGACAAAATATAGCTTACGGGTCAATATTTTAGTGTTTCAGGTCAACTAAAAAGGTATTGGGATGTATGTGTATTTGTTGTGAAGGTTATGCATGATTATGATGTGGTAAATGCGTGAGGCATACTTGGAATATTGGTGAGAATTTGATATATGATTGATTTATATCTTGGGCACATGATTGAGTAAGGTATTTTGGTATATCTAGTTCAGCACATGGCATGGTTGTTCTGGTTCATATCTTTGAGATTATTTTTCATGGTTGAGGTATACATTTGATGTATGGTGGCTTATGCATGAGGGACATGCATTGGTTATTCATTGATGATATGGTACATGTATATACTTGATTGTTACAATTGTACATGGTACAGGTTGTATTCATGTTTTTACATATGGTACATGATTGACTACTTATCATTGATGTTGTAGTTTGTATATCTTATTATTTATGATTGGTGCATATATGTTGGTACACAGTTGATGGATGATATGGTTCATGTTTTGGTATAGCACAAGTTGATACTAATGTTGGACATATATTTGAGAGGTGTACTTGGTATATGATCCATGTGAGAGGATCTAGTTGAGCATCGATGACAATGACAGTTGGATAGGTTTATCGGTGATAGGTCGATGTGACAGGCTGGATATAGTGACAGGTTGGACACAATGACAGATTGATAGGTTATAGGTTGATGTGAAAGAGACAGGGAAAGTGATGGTGATAGTGGTAGTGATTATGGTAGTGACAATTGGTCTACACTTATATTTAAGGGTGACATGATGGGGCAAGTAAAGGGGGTTGTATCCTCCTTCTGGTTGGTGTTGAAGAACACAGGGAGTTGGAGATTCCTTCAAGTTGGAGCTTGGGAATTAGGGGGTTGTAGCCTCATTCTAGTTGGAGCTAGAGAATTCAGGGAGTTGTAGCTTCCTTTAGGTTGGAGCCTATAAATAGGTGGTCATAGCCTCCTTCCAGTTGTATCTAGAGAATTGGGAAGTTGGTGCTTCCAATGAATGTAATATTTGATATATAAAAAATCATTTTGTGGATTTCTCCCACTTGGGTTTCCACGTAAATTCTTGTGTATTGTGTACTTGATGTGATGTGATGCTTCATATGTTTATGTTCTCATGATACATTGATCCTATCTTGTTGATTTATATATAATTCTAATTAATTTGAAGTTGATACATTTTAGTTAAAAGTGATAAAAGTGCTAATAATGATTCATCCCCCCTCTCAGTATTCCAACAATTGGAATCCGAATAGGTCCTTCAAGAAGGAATTTAACCATTGGAAGGAGATCATGGAATACACTAAGATTGGAGCACCAAGGTTTGATGGAAAAAACTATGCCTTTTGGAGTAAAAGGATGAAAACCTTTTTACAGGGATTTGATGTTTGGCAGTTGGTAGTTGATGGATATGTAGCACTGACCACTCCTCCAACTGAAAATATGGAAATAAACTCAATGAAAACAACTCAGAATATAAAGGAACCATTCTGAGCAGTCTGGATGATTCAATATTTGTCAAAGTTATGCATTTAAAGACTGCAAAGGATCTTTGGGATAAACTTAAAAATATTTATGACGGTGACACCAAAGCCAAGGGAGATAAGATTCAAACCCTTAGAGATAAGTTTGAGAAATTGAATATGAAGGAATATAAAAACATTGCAGCCTACTTTCTACAAGTTGATGAAAAAATGAAAACTATTAGAGACTGGGAGAAGAAGTTGATGAGTCAGTGGTTGTTCAAAAGGTTCTAAGATCTCTACCTATAATATTTGATCCTAAGATATCATCTATGGAAGAAAGAACGAACCTTGACAGTTTGAGCATGGATGAGCTACATGGAATCTTCACAACTTATGAAATGGGGATAGAACAAGATAACATAGTTACGAAGAAAGAAATGTTCAAAGAATCGAAGAAGACGAAGAAGCAAAAAATAAAAATTCAAAACTAGATTACAGTTGCAATGATGAATCATGCGATGATGAAGAAAAGGGAAACTTCGTAAGAAAGTTGAAAAGAGGAACCAACAAGTACACAAGTATGATTCCATTGAAATGTTTTACTTTTGAGGGTATTGGTCATTTTTGTTCTAAATTTCCTTATGCTAAGAATAATGGTAGGGATAAATAATAAGATCCTAAGAAGAAAAACAAAAATCAAAATGGAGACAAGAGAAGGAACAAAAATAAAAGTTTCAAGAAAGTTCTCTACAAAAAGGAAGAAATCTCTTCCTCAGACGAGGATGATGATAGTGACAATGATTCAGAAAGAATACTCTTCATGGTAGTAGAAGATGATGAATAATATTCTGAGTATTCTGAAGAATAAGGCGAAGTCAACCTTAGAGAATAATTAATCAGGGCCTTAGAAGAACTGGGGAATTGAAGAAAGAAAACCAAGTCACTTAAGGCTAAGTTAAAGAATAAACACAGATCTCAAAATTCCAACTCATAAGAAGTATAGAAGATAATAACGAAGTTGAAGATCTAAGTATAAGAATACAAAAGGATTGAAGAAACACTCATAGGTCAATTAGAAGAAAAGGAGAAGATGATTGAAAGCTTGGAAGCGGAAATAGTCACTTTAAGAAAATATCTACAACAATATAATAACACCAAAATATTGGATGATATCATCATCATTCAAAGGCCATACTATGATAGTTTTGACTAGGATACAACTATATGCAAAACAAGAAAGGATAGATCTCCAAGATGACAGAATAGGAAGCCGAACAAAGCACCTATGCATAAATAGTCAGAGGTACTCAGGAAGAAAATCACAGAAGAACTGGACCACCTAGAAGATTTAGAACACAAAAACAACAATCAACAAAATATCAAGAAGAAGAAGACTTTGGAAGAGTTACACCATTCAGAATACCTCCTACATCCAAGCATCAAACTTTTTTTCTTGGTTTATGCGATTCTTGTCACAATTTTGGTCACAAAGTTGCAAACTCTATATCCTATTCCAAGAATAGAAGAAACTATGAAGGCCATTCAAACAATAGTTATCTTATAAAGTCACATAAAGCATAGAATAAAAATAAAAATAGTTTTGGCTCACTAAGTAATGAGATAGAATGCTACAAGTGCAGTAATTTTGGACACATGGCCAAATATTGTAGACTGAATGTTCTTCCAAGGGAACCAAAATAGAATATCAACAGTCCCAAATAGGAACCAAAAAGGATATGTATAAGGAAGAAGAATCAATTCAATACTGAAGAATGTTTTCTTTCCCTACAAGCTCAACAAAAGAAACATGGATGGTATGTTGACAATGGCTTCTCAAAGCATATGACAGGTGATAAGGACATGTTTCTAACTCTAAAAAAGGAAAGACATGGATCAATTTCGTTTGGAAATGACAACACAACTAGAATTATAGGAAGAGGTACAGTGAAGCTTGGAAGCAAGGATGCCAAGGCATAAAATGTTTTATTGGTCAAAGAATGAAGCACAAACTTCTAAGTGTAAGTCAAATGTGTGATCAAGGACACATACTTTTGTTTGACTGAAAAATGTGAGACAAGGAAAGAAGGATCAAGAAATTTGGTGGGCACAACTACAAGAACTCCAAACAAAACATATATCCTAAATGAAATTGGAAAGGAAATATGTTGGTTAGGAAAGGAAGATGTGTAAGTTTTAAACCTGCGAAGTAAAGCAATGCATATAATACAGAAATTAATCAATGGCTCATACAGAGAATACACAGAGATCTTTAC
>CBVK0101720482.1:0-29168 GCA_900067695.1 Picea abies | reverse complement strand
TTTTGGAGTTCACCAATACCTTCCATACCTTGCGCACCAAGTTGGGTATCAAAGACTCTGAACGACATTTGGTTATGAAATATTGTGGGACTCTACACAGATACATCCAAACTGAAATGGATTTTCTGGACATCTCATCACTCAGTGCTGCTTATCAATATGTTGTTAAAAACAAGAAAAAATTTAAGCATCAGAACAAACGGGAGTTCAGGTCTGCAAATCTGCAACAACCAAAGTATGATAAATACATCCCTAGCAAACAACCTCCCAAAAACTAGTCCAAGCCATAGGAAAAGAAGGGTCACGGGAAGAGGAAGAAGGACATTGGAAAGTGGTGTGATTTCCACAAAATCCAATTGCACAACACTGATGAATATCACTCAAAACAATCATTGGTTGTTGAGATCAAATAAAATGAGTCGAACCCTCATTCAGAATCTGATTCAGAAAATAATGGAAGAAGACAGATCATTGATGCAGATCCCACTGCTACTGTAGCGACCGCAACAATTCAACCAGAAGAACCAACAAATCCTGAAGAGGGGGAGCACCTTTTTCATTCACAGTTGTGGATGAAGGGGACCCCCCTGCATTTTATTATTGATAGAGGAAGCCAACATAACCTCATCTCAGTAGAGATAAACAATTAGGATTGTCAACTACAACACAACCACAACCATACAACATCGGGTGGCTTCGCCGAGGACAAGATCTCTGTGTAAGCCAACAATGTCACCTATCCTATGGCATCCATCCCTTCAAGGATGATGTATTATGTGATGTTTCCCCATTTGATGTCTATGATGTTCTTTTGGGAAAGACATATATGTGGAAGCACCATGCTATTTATGAGTCTCGACCCCGTAGTGTCATTGTGAGTCTTTCACTCTGTATTTTTAAAGTCTTTGTACATTTTCGCTCATTAACAAAAAATTGTGTATTATTGTATCTTTGTGTTTATGGTTTCATCTCTGATACATTTCTTTTACATTATTGGATATCTGAGATATCTTTGTACATTTCTTTATTATATCTCCGCTCTCATTTCGTGACGAAAATAATCTGGATCAGCGACACTACCAATTGGGAATCTAGGAGAACCTCAAGAGATATGATAACATGTGAAATAGCATCTCTAAGAATCTCAATCACAACATTATACTCAGACACATTATTGGTTGTTGGCCCCATACAAGCACCTACAAAATTTACAACTTGGCCCAAAGATGAGTAAATTACCTATGCAATAGAAGCAAGGTTCCGAATGTGATGGATAACACCATATGTGAACTCTATGAAGACAAAATATTCCAGTGACATCTTCCAACCAAGCAGAAGCACTGTAAGAAAATGGAAACATAAAGAAAATGAACTAACTAGTCCTAGATACTACCAATATATAATAATTACAAAGGGGTGAATGCCTGAGCATTGATGCTCAAGCATAGTACCTCTTGCGATAGATCCCATTTATGGGCTTCGGGAGCACACTACCTTCATAATATGATAATTTGGAATCTCCTTTCAATAGGGCATGCCTCACAATGTAAGGACTGTGTCACATTGGGTGAAACTTGCTTTCCCCTATAACATCCTTACCTTGATTTCAAACTAAAACAAGGTCTCCCTTGGAAAATATCCTTGGGTATAAATACTTATCATATTGAATCTTAACATTATTTTTGTGTGTCTCATTCGTCATGGTACATTGTGATGCTTCTAATTGAGATGTTCCAAATGAATGAGATGTACTTCAAATTCTGTTGTTTCAAGAAGAATCTCAACAATGATCTTCAACGAAGTTATTTCACAGTCAATTGACAACACTGCCTCCACCCTATGAAAGATTTGGAAATGTGAGAATCACGTAGCAGTATTGATTGAAGTCTGATATTCCCATAATGTTGGATAAAGCATCAAAAGCCAAATTAATTTACTTGCATTGATAGTCCATTGAAGGATGTTCTTAAGAGACTTGTTGACAACCTCTACTTGAACATTTGATTGAGGATAATAAGGAGATGAATGAGATCCTACTTGAAACCTATTTTTGATGCTAATTCCATCATCATTAAGTTCTAGAAAGACTTCCATGGTCAATGATAATGTATATTAGAACTCCAAAACTAGAAATTATTTGATTGAATATGAATAGAGTTGGAGTCTCACCATCATTCACTAACACAGGAAAGGCTTAATCCAACTCTTACACGCCAAAATATCACACTTGAATTTCTCACCCTAAGTGTCGCAAGTGTCGCAAAGTGACGTATGCACCTTGTTAAGTGTCACATGCAATGTCACAAGTATTCTATGCACCTTTCCTAGTGTCAAATTCATTTTTTGAGTGTCAAAACCCCTTGAAACCATGAAATACATATTCCATGACCCCTAAGTCATATTGGAGGAATAAAATCACCATTTCAAGGTTAAAACACACCTTTTACATGGAAAAAATGACCATTTTGGGGGAATTTCTGAAGAATGGCACCCCCTAGCCATGTTATGGGAGTGCCACTTCATGGAATGGAGCCCCCTTTTCCATGTTAGGGGAGCACCACCTTAGAGGATGGCACCCTATCTCTCACTCTAGGGGAGTGCCAATCTTGTTGGAGGGAAAGGGGGGATCATCCACCTTATTCTATGGGCTAGCTCTCTTAGGATGAGGTTGGTTGTGTTTGACCCCTATGTTATGGCTTCATATTAGGATCATATCCCAACCCTAAGGATAAATATCCTCAACCATATCCTTAATTTTCTTATGTCGATCGATTCTCTTTCTTCCTCTGGTGAACATTTTCCTATTAGTAACCATGAGTCTTTTGGGTATAAAAATTGGCGTTAGGAGAAGAGTCGATGGTTGAATCTCTTGGAATCCATGATTGAGGTTTGTCCCTTGACATGTATTCCTTCAAGAGAATTTTCCTCTTGGAAGCCATGATCAAGTAGAGGTCAATGAGCCTAGTTTATTTTATGATTTCAAGATCGTTAAAAAATGAAACTAGGTTTGAGCATAGTTTATTTTATGATTTCAAGCTCGTTAAAAAATAAAACTAGGTTTGATCATAGTTTATTTGTTTATTTCAAGATCGTTAAAAAATGAAACCAGGTTTCGAGCAAAGTTCTTGTTTCTATGTGAAGCTCATTAAAAAATGAAGCAGAGGGCCCCAAGCATAGTTTCTCTAGTTTCAAGCTTCTGTAAAAATGAAACCTACCTTGCGAGCATAATTTTCTTCTATGTGACAAGCTCCTTAAAAAATGAAACCTACCTTGCGAGCATAATTTTCTTCTATGTGACAAGCTCGTTAAAAAATGAAACATAGGTTCAGGAATCGAACCCAGAGGTCATGAGAAAATTTATTTTCCCGTGTCAATGTCATTAAAAAATGAAACAACTACCTATCTCATTGAGTCGAGTCTTTTGTTCGATCTCGTAAATATTGAGTCGAGTCTTTCACCAGATCTCATAAATGTTGAGTTATGTATTTCACTAGATCTCATAAACTAAGCTTCATTTCATATGCCTTTGTTAGTTGAACCCTTTTTTCTCTATATGGTATAGAAATCGGTGACAACATAAGCATCAATGGATGAAATGAAGCTTAGGGGGGCAGGTCTCTAGCCTCTAGACATCATGCTAGAGAAAAGCCACTAGCTTCCATCATGTAGCTAGGGGAAAAGTACCAACTATCTGTGGGTTCCATTCGAAACCTTTGGACATTACATTGGGAAGTTATAAGCTCAGTCTTTGTTCTTTCAAGTGCTCATTAATACATGAGAATAGGTTACCAAGTGTACTTTTATCTCTCTTTCAGACACATAAAATCTATACAAAAAAGGAAGTCTTTGGAGTCTCCTTTAAGTTGTTTTTAGACTCTCTAAACACAAAAATATTTTCGAGTGAGCTTGCTTCCTTTCACACTCATTAAAATGTTTGAAAGGGCATCTTTTTAGTGGTAGTTTATCTCTTTTTTTGGCCTCGCAAGAGTAATTAAGAAAAAGAAACACTCTAATCAAACATGATTAGAAGAGTTCTCCCCTATATTGTTTTACACTTTTTTGGGGGCTTGGGAGACTAAATTTACGAAAAATTCACCCTCAGAGTAATTTTTAAGTTCTTTTCAAACTCTCTAAATGAGAAAAACCACCGATTTTACCTTCTTTGGGCTCATAAAACTATGCATCAAAGGACCTATGTGAGTCCAATCTCTAGGACCCATACAGGACCAAAACCCTCCTTCCTCAAGTTTGTTAAACATATGTTGAGGGACTCATTTGAAGGATGAACTATATCAAACATTTATTACCCTCATCAATCTCGTTAAAAAGAAAGAGGTAATCATCTATCTAGATGGGGGAAAAATTGAAGGAAGTGTGTTAAATTTATTGGAATCCTTTATGGCAGTTGTTGTCTCCCTTGAACATGGCACATGTTTGCATATCGTCTTACAGTTCAGTAATATGTTTGTCTCTGAGTCATACCAATTCCACGTGTTTATATACTTTTTCATTCCAGTGAAAGAGTGTTCTTATTTCCATCACATTTCACTCTTGATACTCGTCGAGTCAATATTTCCAATTCAGTTATCATGCTTCATCATGTTCAAGGGAAGTTTCACTTCAAACCATCCATCTGCAGTATTACCAGTTTCAATTTCCTATGTCATTCCATACTCATTCGATTCACCATCTCACATCACTATCTTGTGTCAGTTTTGTGTCAATGATGGGGAATACATCAAGGCCCTCCTTCGATGAGTCTTTTCCTGTCGACTTCAACAAATTATCTGAGAATTAGAATTAGAAACCAGTTTGTACCTTGGTACATGCATGCATCAATGATAGGCCTCCTTGCTTCTAGCAGTAGGTTTTCATTATTTACCTCCGATCAGATGATTCCACGGATGTTCGACCTCAGCTCATTTATTCACATTTGCTGGAATGTACTAGGGTACCTTGGGAGTCATTGTCATCATTGTTCATTTCCCTCACACTTGTTAATGGTATACCTCAATGATCGGTAATCAAGTGGTTTCTACCATGTTCGACATCAAATCATTTATTCACATGGATAGATTCATACCACATTGGGATCAGAATGAAGACCCTGGGTTGGGTTCTCACTCTATTACGTGCTTTTCCTAGGATACGATGGAGATCATTTGAGCATGTAAAATATTTCAGTACAATCATTACTGATATATATATATATATATATAATATATATATATATATATTGTCACATATATCCACATTGTATTGATCTATGGCTATGTTTTGTCATCTTGTAGATCCACTGTGTATTTTTTGTTGTTCTAATTAGTTCATGTCATGGAGGTATGGATACAAATTGTATATTTGGTGGCCATATCCTTAGTCATTATTCCCATGAATCCATAGTGTATTGGTCATCAACCATGCTTTGAATCATCTCATATTCAGAGCATAAGTATGCCTACCTTGGAAATGGAACATACTTTTATACCGACTGATGATTGTTTGCAAATTCTGCCAGGTTATTCGACTTTAGAACCCTTGCATTGCAGAATTTGTAAAGTGTTTCAGCCATCCGTTTATATTTTGACCTCACACTTTAGGGGGCATCTGTTACATGCCAAAATGTCACACTTGAATTTTTCACCCAAAGTGTTGCAAGTGTTGCAAAGTGACGTATGAACCTTGTTAAGTGTCACATGCACTGTCACAAGTGTCGTATGCACCTTACCTAGTTTTTCATTCACTTTTTTGAGTGTCACAACCCATTGACACCATGAAAGAAATTTCCCATGACCCCTAAGTCATATTTGAGGAAGAAACTCATCATTTCAAGGTCAAAACACACCTTTTTCTTGGGAAAACCAACCATTGTTTGGGAATTTATGAAGGGTGGAGCTCCCATGGCCATGCTAGGGGAGTGCCACTTCATGGACTAGAGACCCATTTTCCATGTTATGGGAGCACCACCTTAGAGGATGTCACCTTGTCTCTCACTCCGGGGGAGCACCAGTCTTGTTAGAAGGAAAAGGGGGATCCTCTACCTTATTCTATGGGCCAACTCTCTTAGGATGAGGTTGGTTGTGTTTGAACCCTATGCTATGGATTCATATTAGGATCATATCCCAACCCTATGGATACATATCCTCAAACATATCCTTCATTTTCTCATGGTGGTTTTGCCTCTCAAGCCTATATATTGAATGTATTTCCAAGGTGAAGGAAGGAAGATTAGAGGTATAAAACCTTTGATTTTGGAGTAAGCATCATCATTTTGATGTCAAGCTTCATGAAAGGGTTGGATGAGGATATCTTGGAGAAGTGTTGCATCATCAATCATGGTTTGTAAGTGCCTTCTTTGGATTTCCAATTAATATCAACTTACCCTATTCCCTTCAAGTTCATGTGTTCTTCATTTACTTGTCTATTGTTGTTGTAGTCTTCATAGATAGATATTATTTGTCTAATCATATATAGTAGGAGGAAGATTTCCTTTTCTAGTCTTTGTGGGATTTTAGTTGCGTTGAGGAGCTTGGAGATCAAGCCTAGGGATTGGAGTAGCGAGGAAGAACATCGCAACAAGGTACACCACATCCTTCCTCTCTCTTTCTTGACTAATTGAGTTAGATCTATAGGGAAAGTAATAACCACTTGTTCACTTTTGTCTTTGGACCAAATATAGGAGTCTTGGTCGAAAGGGGAGCTTAGGCTATCTGCAAGGTAATATTTCTCACAACACCCACTTCATAAAATATTCAACAACCACGATAATATAATGATGCCCCTCGCATTTCGTGAAATATATCCCCAACTTATTCAAGGGACTGATGGTGATGACAGGAAACAAAAGAGTAGGATACCCCCACATATTTCTATAAAATACTTGACAAGGGTGACATATTTTGACTAATTGAAAAAAATATTTGAAAACTTTCAACCAAAAGTATCTGACATGCATAATTTTTTGTATTTTTTTGAACCCAAAAATATGACCACCACATTCTCCACTATAGCAATCATTCAGAACAATATACACTTCCTTGTGAGTTAAAAACAATGCAGGATCAAATCTACTACCTGACGATATAGAGTGTCACTGATAATGAGGTAATTCTTCGTCTGATGGCCAATACGATGTCATTCATCTCATGAATAATTTGAAGACAAATTCAAAGTATAGAGTTATATAGGGATATCCCCGTACCAAGGATCGTTGGCAGCAATAAGGAATATATTCTTGTCTGTAAACGATGATGGTTACCTCATCCTCCCTAGGAAACTCCGACATAATCTCAAAAAAGACTAAAAAATTATTGGACTTCCAAGATACAAAGTGAAAATGAAACTCCTGTAATATGAAAATCCATTTGTTGTAATTTCCCCCAATTATTCGTCGTGTGAGGATGTATCAGAATGGATTAATGTTATTGATTATAGTATTATTATGCAAAAGAATATAATTTTGAAGCCTCTAGAAAATGTGCACGACTTCCAAAGCCAAATTCTCTATGTGCAAGTAATTAAGTTCAAGGCCAATCAAACCTCGAATGAGATAGTAAATGGCGTGCTCATGGAGAGCATCATCCTCATGAACTAGAACAATGCCAATAGTGGATTCTTTTGTTGCAATATACAACAAGAAATCTCTGCTATATTTTGGAGGACTGAGCAAGGGGGGGAAAAACAAGAGAATTATTGAGTGCATCGAGAGATCGTGGTGAAAAATCATCCTAAATAAAAGGGACCACATTTTTCAACAAGCGCATGAATCCCTTGGTGATGTCAACGTAATTGGAAATAAATCAATGAAGGAAATTAGCTTTTTATTGCATACTTTGAAGTTGATGGATATTTTGCTAGGGAGGAAACATAATTATTGCCTCAACCTTCGATAGGTCGATCGTGATACCCCTATTGGAAAGAATAAATCCTAACAGATGCCCCAAAACTACACAGAAGATGAACTTATTAGGATTTAATCGAATACAATAGGACCGAAATATTTTAAATATGATCCAACCATGGATCATATGATCTTCTCTCTTGTGAGAGAAAGCAATGAGATCATCAAGATAAGCTTCGATGATATGTTTGAGATAGTGAAAAGTGAAAGACATAGCTCGCTAGAACATATCCCCAACATTTTTAAGGTCAAAAGGAATCTTCTTATCCACGAATGTACCCCAAGGACATATAAATTTCATTTTATGTTGATCCTTGGGTCGGATCTGGATCTAATTATAGTCTGAAAATCCATCCATGAAAGAGAATATTTTTCTTCCCGCATATTCATCGATAATCTAATCAATGAATGGGACAAGGAAGTTGTCTTTGGGAAACTCTTTATTAATATCAAGAAAGTCCATATAAATGTGAATGGTTCCTTTATTTCTATCCACTAGCTGGGATTTGACACCCATTCACTAAGGGGAACTAGATATATGAAACCATCCCTAAGAAATTTATCTACCTCCTCATTAATTGCTACTTCCTTTCTTGGATTAACCAGTCATGACTTTTGTCAAACAATTTTTTCTTTTTCATACTTTTTATCTCATGTTCGACAATGAGGGGATATATACCTATAATTTTCTCATATGACAAGATAAAAACATTGTGGAATTCATTAAATAGGTAGGTATACACATAGATCACTTATGGGGAATAGTATTCACTGATAAACATGTTCTCAATGACATCAGGGGTTATAGGGATGTCAATCAGAAGAGTCTCCAATATATTTTCCATGTTTCCCTAGACACAGACACCACGCTTAACTAAGGGATTCATGAGGTGATCAACACATCCACTCAAAATCAATCAAAATAATCCCTTATCAACTCGACTAAATTCCAACAGGAAATAACACTGATGATGTAATTCCTCCCAGGTTTGTTCTGGTCCTGCCATTACCTCAAGAATTGCTTCATCAGAAGGAAAAAAAGTATCAAGGAAATTGAGTGAGATGGAATAGTTCAGGGCCTAGATGGGCTCTATAATATGATCCACTTCATCTTTTCAATAAGGAGTAGGATCAATATCTACAGTATCTTGTTGAATCACATGATAATCTCTCTATCATGGCATGACCATCCCGTCATGCACAAGACCTCCTAATAAATCACACAGAGAGGGTAAAACCCAAGGATCCTTGAAATACTTTGTTTGAAATGAACTCAATTGAGTTACGGTGATCGAAGAGCTTTACTATTGGTAGAAAATCGGAACAACATTAATATACAAAATCAGTGTTGATAAGTTAAAATTTCCCATTAGAGAAGGATAAATCCCAACACCAATACTATCAATTGTCATCTGAGATTTTTCAATTAATGAGACTATAGATCCCATAGTGTTGAAAACCTCTTACTCTATCACCCAAGTATCTTTTTATCTAGTGATTTCCTTACTACAAATTATATTAGAAGCTCATAAAACAAAAATACACTACTGAAATATTCAACTCAATAAATCTAGCAGAAGCAAAAACTGGAAACCTAATAATGCACACATAAACACAAATAGTTCTGGGTAGATACCCATGGAAAAAACTTGGTGGCAAAACTAGTGCTGAGAATGATTTTATTATGCTAAAATTAGGGCTCCCGTAATAGGGATAATGGCCCACTAAGAGAAATACAACTGCAGAAAAACCTAGCAAAGTCTGGTATGTTGTACGGCCTATAAATGCATGCTTTTCGAGATGTATGTGAATTTCCCTATTATGTTCCTACATATACATACCTGTATTCACTATCACTTGCATACACATATGGAAATACTATAGGACAAGATCCATATGTCGCAACACTTCTTGTGTGTTCACCTGAATGAAACCTAATTGCGACAACTTATGTTCTCTCTTCTCAATGATATGATCTTTGTATGGAAGTCCTTCTCCACTTATCCAAGATATATTTGAATCACAATCCTTCTTTATCCAACTCTATCTATGTCGACTCTCTCAACACAAGTATCAAGTGTCTTCCTCCTTCACCCTAGCCCTGCTTTTATAATCTCAAGTTATAATATATTTCTAATATTCAAAGTGATTGATGGTTGAGATTACTTCTCACACTCACTTGAGATTTAGAATACATGCTAATTACTTTTATCATTTCCTAAAATAAATCATTTAATTAAATAATTAATTAATAAAATCACTTTACTTTAATAATTCATTTAACTAAAGTAAAGTTATCGAGATAGAAGGATTTGGATGACTTCCACATGATATACACCAAGCCTATGTGGAAATACCTGTCTGATGCTACATGCATCAACACTCCCTCTTAGTGAGGAAGGTATTAGATATTATTTTTGGGATTAAATGCATAGTGTAAGACATTAATCTATGACCCATATCCATGAGTATTAGTCGCAATTGACCAATAGTTCTCATGATTTGAATAGTCCACTTAACACTCATTGCATCGGGTGATGCTCACATTGGTGAAGAAATGGTATTGAAACCAACGAAATGAATCACATAGCATCAATCATCACTTTCGAGGCATGCACCCGATAACCATGACTTCCTAGGTGGTCACCCATCCTAAGATGCCTCTGGCGCAAGTGCGCTTAACTATGGATTTTTCCCCACATTCAAGCCCACTTATCTTGCTACCCCATTTGCAAAACCTTAGCAAGGATATGGGTCATAGATTAATGACTTACACTACGCAATTAATCCCTAAAATAATATCTAATATCTTGCACTACGAAAGCCCCTCTATGCTTAAATAATAAGAGGAAGGTATTATGCACCACTCCAATATTGTCTCTAAAAAACAAAAGACAAACTTTCTCCAGGGGCCTGGTTAGAATATCTACAACCTGCTCATATGTGGAAATATATTGAAGCTTCATTGCTCCCTTCTAGATCCTATCTCGGATGAAGTGGCATATGATCTCAATATGCTTGGAACTGTCATGGAATAGTGGATTATTTGGTAGTTTGATACAACTCTAATTATCACAATATATCACTATAGGATCCAACTCCTGATCAAATAAAATTGTAAGCAATTTGTGAACCCAAATGGCTTCACAACTGGCCATACTCACTACCATATACTCTTCCTCTACTAAAATGAGTGCTATAGAAGTTTTCTTCCTAATGAACCAAGTAATCATTTTTTATCCCAAGCTAAAGTACCATCATGAGGTGCTATTTTTCTCTACTACACTCCCTACCTATTCTGAGCCTGTATATCCATACAACTCCACTCCATCTCCTCCAAAATACCTCAATCCATACTCCACTATACCTCTCAAGTAATCGAGAACATGATTTTCTATGATCCAAGGCACATGCATAGACTCCACCATGAATTGACTCAAGGTGTTCACAACAAAACAAATATCTATCCTAATGTTGAACAAATACATCAAGGACCCTATCAGTTGTTTGTATATCCTAGGATATACCAACTTTGAATTTGAAGTGATCACCTTCTTCAGATTGGAAACCACAGCCATAGCCATCGGTTTACAGTCCTCCATATTGAACCTTCTCAATATGTCAACTGCATACTTCCCTTGACCAAATAAGATCTCTCCCGATACCTTCCATACCTCTAATCCCAAGAAATAATGCACCAAGCCAACATCCTAAATCTTGAACTCATTAGCTAAATTTTCTTTACGCCTTGCAATAAGATCCTCTACACCTGTGAGAAATAAATAATCAATGTATAAAACCAAGATGAGTGGATCTTCCCCAACAAATATGTAGTACAAGTTAGGATCTACCTCATTCTTGGAAAATCCCATACTCTACAAGTATTCGTCAATCTATAATACCACGTCATGGGTTCCTGTTTGAGTACATACAAGGATTTCTTAAGCCTAAACACATGAGACTCCCTCCCATGTACCTTAAATCCCTAAGGTTTCTCTATGTATACTTCCTCCTTAATGATCCCATTGAGGAATTTGTTTTTCACATCCACGTGATGTATCCTCCACCTCATAACTGAAGCAATAGAAATAATATCTCGTATAGAAGCATACCTAGAAACTAGAGAAAATGTGTCCTCGTAGTCTACTCCCTCTTTCTACGAGAACCCTCTCACCACAAACGTCACCTTGAACTTCTTGATGCTACCATATGAAACATGTTTGATCTTGTAGAACCACCTAGAACTCAAAACTGACTTTCCCTCCAGTCTTAGAATTATGTCCCAAACACCATTCCTCACAATAGAGGTGTACTCCTATACCATGACATCCTTCCATACATGTTGTTCTATTTATTCCTTAAAACTGGAAGGCTCAACATCAATGGTGCTACTCATAAGCACCATATAGTTCAAAAAATTATTTGGAGGCCTACGCTCTCTGACCGCACTCCTAGGAGCCTCACCAACACCCTTAAATGTATGTAATATCCACCTGGGTATCCTTATAGGACTGGAAGGGGATAAATCCTCCTCCCCACCCAAATTTTGAACTGATAATTATTTTTCATCCTTTGGAGCATGTTTCTCCTCGTCCTCTGTCATTGTTGATGATTCATGAGATCTCCTAGATGCCAAGTTCTCCTCGAAATTAACATATTTTCTCACAAGTGTCTTCCTCTATGCTGGAATGAAGATCTTGTAAGCCTTTGAGGTCTCATTGTACCCCACAAATACATCCTTCTATCTTGAAGGCTCTAGCTTTGTCCTCTTCTCCACATGCACATGGATGTAGTCTGGATAACCAAATATACTCAAATGTCCTATCTCTAGATTCACTTTTGAGAATGCCTCCTATGGAGTCGTGCTCCCCAATATCCTATGAGGACTCCTATTTTTCACATACACTTCTGTATTACATGCATCTTACCACAGAAACATAGGAAACTCCTAGTCATGTATCATATCCCTGGAAAAACCAATGATGGATCGATTCTTTCTCTCTACAACCGCATTTTGATGAGGGTTGTATGAGACTGTCATCTCCATATTGATCCCATCCTAATTATATAAATCCTTGAATTCATTGGAGGTGTACTCTCCCTCATCAGACCTCAATACCTTGATCTTCTTGTCTGTTTGGTTCTCCACCCGAGCTTTAAACTCCTAAAATAGACTGAAGACTTCATCCTTTGTCTTCACAAAGAAGATGCATGCTTCGCTAGAAAAATCATCAATAAATTTCACATAGTATGACGATCCCTATAATGATTCTATTGGAATTGGCCCACTCACATATGAATGTATAAGATCCAAGATCCCCTTGGACCTACTCTCGCATCTCGAAAAATCATCCTTGGCATTTTTTCCAGGTGCACACCCTCTACACACTCTCTACTTCTCAATAATGAATTCTGGAGGACCTGTAACGATCCCCATCAGAATTGACAATGCTCTATAGTGTAGGTGTCCCAACCTCCTATTCCAAAACTCACATAGGTTGACATTGTCATGTGCCAAATTTTGAACAGGCTTGACCTGCAACCTATATAAAGTGTCTTCTCTAACCACAACAACCACTACATTGTCTGGGATAGATTTCTATAAACGTATGACTTCTTTCCCTCTCTGAAAAGTGATGGTAAAACCCTTATCCTCCATAGCTAATACTGAAAGGAAATTCTTCTTCAAACCGAGTACGTAAAGAACATCTTGGGCATATAATGAACCTCTTGACTCAAGTTGGAACGTGATTGGATATAGGAATTTGGATGCTCCATCCAATATATCTTCAACTCTCAATGGTGTTGTTTCCGTTGCTAAGACCTCATAAATTTACATAGAAAAATAACTTGTTGCTAGAAACTGCCCCTATACTAACCTCTATAAACTTGTATGCACATGTCACAACTAAACCCCCTTGCATGTACGCACTTGTTCTTACCGCTACCCATGTACACATGCCTATTTCCAAAGAGACCCATTAATGTATGCACCTGCCACTTTTGTGACCTCATGTACAACTCCGTAAACCTGTAAAACCCTAGTTTTGCCTAAGTATGAATGTTCCCCTGAAATATGTCCTTTGATTTCTTCTTGTTAGTTATTGATATGCTAAGATGTCCTATAGATATTCTATCAAATTCTACGAATCTAATATTGGATTCCCTTCAGAGAATGCGCTCTAATACCATTTTGAAAACATCTTACTCCAAAACCTAGGTATCTTGTTATCTAGTGATTTCCTTACTGCAAATTAGATTAGCAGCTCACAAAATAAAAATGCATTGCTAAAATATTCAACTCAATAAATATAGAAGAAGAAAAAGCTGGAAACCAAATCATGCACACACAAAAACCAATATTTTTGGGTAGATGGTGGGCCCTCCATTTTTTAACAAAATATGATTTTGTGGAAAGCCTAAAGTTTTGCGGGAAAGCGCAAAAGTCCAACGAAATATTAGAACCGATGGAGAAAAACAAGGATAAGCATAAAAGATAATTGAAAGAGTGACAATTGGGGAAAATTGATAATGCAATAGCTGGATGAGTAAGTGGAAAGATACACAATCTTTAAGTGCATGAAAAACATCATTTCACAGAATCAAGAAAATATAACAGTGGAATCAAGAAGCTAGGAAGTGCTCGAGGGAAAACTAGAAATATGGGAATATGTAATGGGAAAGGGTTGGTTAGTTGTTGTTCATATTGTGCGTTGTTAGACTGTTGCTGCTAGTATTATTCTTGGTTCCCTCTATTATCAAGCTATCAAAATTATTGTTATTGTGTCTATTGGGATAAATTGTTGTAAAGGGTTTTTTGTGAATAATTGTGCTTGCGCAGTAGCAATAGATTTTGTAGATGGTATCGGAACATGGAGAATAATGTATAAGCTATGATAGAAGGATATACTCGTGGGATCATGAATTCTTAGATGTTGATAATATAAGAAATTGTTTGGGCTTCCTAAAAACGTGCACACATTCCTACGTGTGCACATATCTACTGGATGGCTTGCCACTTTTTTGGCCACGAACGTCGTGCACTTACCCCATTGTATTATGGCTCCAATGTTTATAATCATTGGGAACATTGAACCTTAATTTAAATATATTTTCATGATATTTTCCCCAGAAGGAAACAAAATTTAGCTTATAGGTATCCAAGGGAAACCCTCTAAGGTAATAAACTCTAATAGCATGAAAAAATTACTCTGAAAGGGATACCATGGTGTAATTTCACAATTGTGCTCACTAGATGTTCAAACATTTATATCCTCTACTCCAGTGGATCTCCAAATAGTTATCAACAACCATTCCAAGGTATTTGGAGAGATGCCTAAGGGTATTCCACCTATTCAAGATTGTGACCATGATATTCATTTGAGACCAGGAGGTGTACCACCTAGCATTAGGCCTTATAGGTATCCATATGCACAAAAGAGTGAGAATGAGTGTATGATCCAAGAAATGTTAGAGGCGAGCATCATTCAACCTAGCCAAATTTCTTTCTCTTCATCAATAGTCACAGTTACAAATAAGGATGGTTCATGGAATATTTATCCATATTATGGACATCTCAAAAAAATCACCATGAAAGATAAGTTTCTTATTCCTATAATTGATGAATTATTATATGAAGTGCATTGAGAAATTTTCTTTACTAAGTTGGATTATCATTCAGGATATCATCACATCATAATGAGGTGGGAAGACATTCCCAAAACAAAGTTCAGAACACATGAAGTTCATTATGATTTTTTGTTTATGCCATTTGGAATTACTAATGTACCTTCAACATTTCAAAGCTTGATGAATTCTATTTTCAAACCCTTCCTTAGAAAATTTGTGTTAGCATTTTTTGATGACATACTAATCTACAACAAATATTGGGAAGAGCGTGTACAACATGTTGACAGAGTATTACAACTTTCGAAAGAGCAACAACTTTATGCAAAGCCTTCCAAGTGTTACTTTGGGGCTCAAGAAGTGGAATATTTTAGTCATATTATATCTCATGAAGGTGTAAAAGTGGACCCTAACACAATTAAAGATATGAGGGAATGGACAACTCCCAAAACCTTGAAGAAAATTATAGGATTCTTAGGATTGAGAGGCTATTATCACAAGTTTGTCAAGAACTAAGGTCAAATAGTGGCACCTCTAACATCATTATTAAATAAGGAAACATTTTCTTGGACTCAAGAAGAAACCAAATATTTCGAAAAACTTAAGGAGGCTATGCATACAACTCATGTCCTAGCCACACTTGACTTCACAAAAACATTTATTGTGGAGTGTGATGCCTCATGCCATGGCATTGGTTAATTTTTAATGAAATAAGGAAGGCCCCTTTTCTTTTAAAGAAACCAACTTAAAGGGAAAAACTTACTCAAACCCATTTATGAAAAATAAATGTTGGTCATACTATATGCAATTAATAAATGATGCCCTTACCTAATAAACATATTCGATGATATTTTGAAGTGCTTCTTGGAACAAATATTATCTACAAAAAGGAAACAAATTAGGTTACAAAGATGTTAGTTTATGACTTTGAAATTATCTTCAAGAAAGGAAAACATAATATTTTGGAAAATGCACTTTCAAGGAAACAAGAAGAAATCTAGAGGTTTCACTGTCTGTTATTTATATCTCACAATATAATTGGGTGGAAGAAGCAAGGATAGAATGGAAGCAAGATCAAAAGGTATACAAGATCATTCAACAATTACAAGAGGACCCCAATGCATTAGATAAATTTGTATGGAATAATGATTTTCTATAGTATCATGATCACCTATAATTATGTAAGAATTCCCAACTCAAACAAAAGGTTCTTCAGTAATTGCACACTTCTCCTATAGGAGGATATTCAAGGTTCTTGAAAAAAGAAGGATTTTTTCTAGGAAGGTTTTAAAACTGATGTTTAAAAGTTTGTGTCTAAATGTGTATTCTTCCAACAGAATAAGGGAGACAATCAAGTCGTCAAATCTACTGCAACCATTAGCTATACCAAGTCAACATTGGGAAGAAGTTTCATTGGAATTTATTACATGTTTACCAAAATATGAAGGAAAGATTGTCATCATGGTAGTAGTGGATCGATTGACAAAGTATGCCCAATTTTTCTATATTTCTCATCCTTTTAAAGCAAGTACAATAGTCGCAACATTCACAGAAATAGTCCAAAAGATACATAGAGTCCCCAAGATTATTGTAAGTGTTAGAGATCCAATTTTCATTGAAAGATTTTGGATTAAATTATTTTCTTGTTTGGGTACTCAATTAGCTCATAGCTCATCTAAACATCCTCAATCTGATTGGAAAAATGAAATTGTGAATACATATCTAGAAGGATATCTTCGTTGCTTTGCATTTGATAAACAAACACAATGGGTCAAGTGGTTTTCCTTGGAAAAATGGTGGTACAACACATCCTTCCATAATTCGTAAAAAATTTCCTCATTTCTAGCACTTTATGGATATCTTCCTACATCCATCATATCACCCTTGAAAGGGACTACAAAGGTTTAGGCAGCAGAGAACCACATACGAAACCAAGAAGAAGTTCTCAAACTATTGAAGGACAACTTGGCTATGGCACAAAATACAATGAAACAAGAAGATCAACATCACAGTGAAAGGGAATTTGAAGTGGGGAATTGGGTATTTTTGAGGCTACAACCACAAAACAAATGTTCCTCAAACAAAAAAAGAAGAGATATAAATTATCTCCCAAATATTATGGTCCCTATAAGGTGTTTCAAAGGATTGGAAGTATAGCTTACAAATTGAAGTTGCCTCTATCTTCACATGTACATCCAGTCTTCCATGATTCTTGCTTAAAGAAGGTAATCGATGACAAGATCCCAGTCCACACTATTTTACCAGAGATTAATGAAGAAGATAAAATCATACTAGAACCATAAACAATTATTGAAACAAGGATTATGTAGCTACGAAATCGAGCAATTACTAAGTACCTCATAAAATGGAAGAATCTACCAATGTAAGAGGTGACATGGGAATATGAGTTCATGTAAAAACGCCCACAATTAGTCAAGTGTTGAGGACAACACTTGTTTGAAGGGGAGGAGCATGTTAATCCCTAGGCAAAGCCCCATGTTAAGTATAAAAACCCTTATTGAGCCCCTCATATTGAATTATTACAATTCTGGTGTTATATTCATATGTAGGCGAGAACCCTTCATTCTAAGCTTTCATTATAATTGTATCTTTTGTTTCCTATACCAAGGAGACCTAATCTTAGAATCATTTTATCTCATCTTTTACATGAAGTGTATTGTAAGAGAAGGTTTCCCTCTCTAAGTTGACCATTATTCATTGAATTTTTATTATTCTCAAGGTATTGATTCATAACACAAATAATCTTTGATATATAGAAAATATACAAATAATCCTTAATAAATACAAAATTAATATTCTTTTAATGACCAATTAAAAGTGTATAAAGTTGAGAAAAAATAAATTTCCTTATAATTTTTCTTAATAATGAAACTCACTTTCTCAACTTTCTTAATGTTATCATTATATCTTGCTAATATTTTAACATGTTGTAAACCTTGTATCTTGCTAATATTTTAACATGTAACGCTGTCTTAAAAGTTTCAAAAAAGTTGAGAAAATGAGTTTCATTAACAAAAATTATGTGATGCTTTCCTATTTAAATAGTACCATTTATACCATTACATGGACACATGAAAATATAATGACTATTTAGTGAAGATTTTACTACTACTGAGCAGTGAAGATTTTACTACTACTGAGCTTTTAATTATTTTTGAGAATTTTATCTTTAAAATGAAAAATTAAAATATCATAAATATAAAATTAAAATATAAAAAAAATATTAAAATAATTGGAATTTTTTTATAATAACAAACATAAATTTCTCTTTTTAAAACAGTTAATCCTTGTTAAATCTAGAATGAGATTAATATAAATTTATACTTTTTAATAAAATTTGGTGAAAATTTATGACATTTTTGTGCTTACACATATCTACAGAAACGCAACAAAGTGGCAAACCAGCTGTTAAAGGCAGGAATCGTGATGGACTATGGAACCTGGTAATTGAAGAAGACACAAACAACCAACACTTTGATATTTTCATTCTCCATTTCACAATTTCACAAAGAAGGTGGTCTTTGACATTTTTTTTTTTTTTTTTTTTTTTTTTTTTTTTTTTTTTTTTGCACATTACAAGGTAAATTTGGAAGACTACAAGCTCTGTGCTTATAAATTTGTATAAAAGATAAAGTGGGTGTAGAATGGATGATAAACTTTGTAATCTTAAAAATAGGCTTTGTCTAATTGCTTTAGGAAATGGTTTTTTTCTTCGAAATCCTGTGACATAAATCTGCACAAAATTATTATTGTTTGTTGTTTGAAGTCTATTTCTGAATGTAGAAATGGATTCAGCATGTTGAAAAACTCTTGGAGCACTTGGTTGGATTATACAAAAATAATGACTTAAATATGTGGATCTAACCATTTTTTGTGTGATTTTGTTTCTAGAAAAAATCACTGAAAAAGAATCATTTCTTAACGACCTAAAAATATCTGTTTTAAGATATTTTCCATTTTCAGCAGCAACAAGTTTTTATGCACCAATGCCTTATTAACTAGCATTTAGAAAATGCATTTTTTTCTTTTTAAAAGTAACAAAATTAAGCTTTTTTATTTTTTTTCTAATGAAAAAAAAATATAAATTTATACTATTTTTAATAATAATAATAATAATTAATAAGATGTACATGAAAATGTAGAATACTTATGGATAATTTTTTCTTATACTATTTTTAAAACTTGGCATGCTCAATTGGTAATTAATAAGATGTACAAAAATGTAGAATACTTATGGATAAATCTTTCTTCCATCCAACATTGAGAAGTTGGCCCAGGTTAGCCTGTGCCAGTTTGAGAAAAAAAATTATAAAAAAAAGTAGAGATTGAGGT
Source organism: Picea abies (assembly GCA_900067695.1). NCBI lineage: Eukaryota > Viridiplantae > Streptophyta > Pinopsida > Pinales > Pinaceae > Picea > Picea abies. Next base: position 9,292 of record CBVK0101720482.1, on the reverse strand, counting down.
AGAGATTAAAATTTAAAGCTGTAAATAAACTGCATACAATAATTGAAAATCTTGACATCAGAGAAATCGAGCGTAGTCTCTATTTTCAATTCTGTTTGGCATTTCTCTCATTATATCCATTCAGATCAACCAGTCAAGCGTATTCTCTGGTGTTTTTTATTTTACAAATGCATATTGATGTGCAAATGCTAGCTATACGAATGCTAGCATATTGAGCAGTAGGCATGTGTCATATCCTGATGTAGCAAGTTATCTATTCCAGTACTGATCAATGTTATCAATTTTATTTGAAAAAATGATGCCTGGATATGCGGTTTCTATTCCAGTACTGATATATGCAAACATTCCACTGCTAACTGAGCACTATAAATTTTGCTTATAGACAAAGAAATTGACCAAAAGATAAAACAGGTAGAACATGACAGAAACGTCACTGACCAGTTTACCTGAAAGGTTGGACTAAAAATACTATATATACCAAATGAAACAAACGTTCTTTTACTTGTTAAATGGGTCCTTCAAAGGGTACTATAAAATAACTGTTTATATACAAGATGCTATGAAGTTGAGAACCATAATTGTCATGGAAGGACACTGTAGTTTCTGTTCCTGTATGATGGGCTTCTTAATTTCACATTTCATTTTTGCTAGATGAGTATTCAGAAGCATTCAATAGAGCTCACTCGCAGCTCTTCCAACTCTGTCAATATATAATGATACAGTGTCTGCCATGAATATTAAGAACAAAACAGGGAAAGGAACAGAAGCCTGGAGGCTCCTAAATATGTGTACCTGATAACAGAATGAGTTTGTTTATTGCCATTTTGGCCTCATTGCCATGAAAGTTATACCCAGTGTGATATCCAAACGAAGCAAATAGCTTAGAACTATGAAACTTGGTGAAGTGATTATGGTGGTGAAAGTACAGGAAGGAAAACAAAAAATTACCACTACTGTTGCATTGAGCCAACGGAAAATGATTTGCCCTAAGGTATTATGCGCGTTCCCAAAGACCATATTCTCTAAACAGCATGAACTTTTTTTGAAACAGATTATATGAAGTGTAACAGGCGCGCATTCAATGACAGAAGCAAAAGAGATTCAGCACTGCACCCTCCCTACCAACTCTCCGTTCAAGATAAGCTTTCTTATTATATTGAATACAAATGTTCTAATTGCTATTATTCCGCAATTTAATTAATTATTTTTCCATATAAAGATGCCTTTAAATCATAGATATGTTGCAACTTTGATTATTCTAAAATGTATATCTTTTGGTTTTTCTTTTTCAATATATTTTAGTAAGAAGGTCGCTTATTCAAATATTGTATGAAATTAATTAAGCACCAAAACATTGTAAGTAATTGTGTGCAATTCTTAGTTTTTTTTGTATAGGTATGTTTTTTCTTGTGTTAGATGAAGTTATTGAGTAGCATTTAGTTTACTCAACAATTTTAATTTTTTAGATTTTTTTATTTCATTTGGCTATTGATTTTTCATTAATGATATATTTTGATTAGAACTCAGTTAGAAAATATTAAAAATATTAGTAATGACAGAAAACTAGTCATAGATTATATGAGCATTTTGAATAGAAAGTATATTTTTTCTCTTGGAAAAAAAATAAATGAAAAATAATTATAATTATATAAGTATGTAAAAAAATAATTATAATAATAAAATGTTTAATTTGGTTTAATATTTTCATAATAAATAATTAATATAAAATAATAATAATAATCTAATTTTAAGGCGCTCTTTCTTTAAACATTAAATTGATGTATGAAATTTTGTGGGATAATGGACCTTCTTTACACAATGATTTGACTATTTAGTTTAAGAAGGTGTGTACACACCCTACTCTCCTTTGAATTCAAATTGTAATCTCCAAGCAGGAAACACATGTTTTTAACCATTAGTTCCACTCAAGTGGACTAGCTCAAGAATTTAGTGCTTTGAACTTCGTACCGATGCACCAGGTATTATCCATGAGTTTGGGTAAGTGCCAAAGAGTTTCTTTGTCAGGTGTTCCTTGGAATATATATATATATATATATATAGTCAATTGGGTCTCTCTTAGGTGGTTAAAAATGAGAAGTTGTTATCCTCCCCACCTAGGTTCAAATCCCGCTTGTGAAATGTTTGCCCCTCGTAGATCGATTGGGCCTAAAAAGGTATCAACAATCTCACTCTTTCTTAAGTGCTCGAGGGTGGGATGAGATGTTTCCAAACATTTTAGTCAATTGGGTCTAGCTTGGGTGGTTAAGAAAATAAGTTGTTATCCTTCCCACTTAGGTTCAAATCCAACTTATGACATATTTGCCCCTCATGGGCCAATTGAGGTTGGAAGGGTACCAACAATCTCACTCGGACTAAATCCATGAAGACAAGCAAGGTACCGACATCTCACTTGGAACACTTAATATGCAGACAAGGAGGGAATTGTATTTCTATCGATGTATATTGATGTGAATTTCAAATATGATGTGTACGTATATGTAGCTTCGTGGGAAGCTCAAGTGGTTGAGTGATGTGAATTTCAAATAAGATATCTTGAGGTCAAGTATCTAAGCCAGTTATCTGTGATATTTTAATACTCAATGTCCCTGTCAAGTCAACATATTATAGTCTACATTGATGGCTTACTATAGTTACCACCCATCGATGACGATGAAGTCTCTAATGGTTTCCCATGCATGGTTAAATGGTATATATATATATATATATATATAGTCAACATATTATAGTCTACACCCACAACTTACTATAGTTACCACCCATTAAAAATGATGAACAACTTACTATAGTTACCACCCATTAATAATAATGAAGTCTCCAAGGGTTTCCTATGCATGGTTACAATGAAAAATGAAATAACATCAGTGCAAGAGAGATCAACTCCCTAAAAGTGTAAACTTTTATTCAAAATTTTCACTCTAAAAAATGTTTACACTTCCAAATATTTAATCCCTCATGACCCTAGATCTAGAATTAATATGGATTTAAACTGGTAATACTCAAATTGAAGAGAAAATAGAGAATGTCTAAATTGAATTTATACAAATATTGATTAAAAGGATTGAGTTTGTTCTCAATGAACCAAAATCCCCTAACATATTAACCTCTTAGCCCCTAATCCATTGATCCTTAACCTAATAACTAGACCTAACCCAACAACCTTAATCCCTAACCCAATAACCCCTAATTACTCTTAATCCACTAATCCTTAGTCCTTAACCCACTAATGCAATGACCCATTAAGCATTAATCCCTTAAATTCTAACCTTCATCCCACTTACCCTTTAACTAAGCCCTAACCATTAATCTATTGATCCACTAACCTCAAACATAACATGTAACTCAATGACCATTAAATCCTAACTATATTGAACCTACTAACCACAAAATTCTAATCCCTAACCCCTAACTCACTAACCCACTAAACCACTAAACCATAATTCACAAACCCGTTATGGCCCTGAACCTACTGACCCTTGACCCACTAACCCACTAACCATTATCCCACACACTCAAAAACCCACTGACAATGTCCTAACTATTAACCCACTTTCTAAAACCGAATCAATAACTCACAAACCCTTAACCTATTAATCCATAATCCACTTACTCAACATCACCCTTACCCTAATGAGCTTCTATTGTGCATTGTAACAGGATACACAATAAAATACATAACGGGAGATGTTATGTGATATGTAAGTATGTCTATTATTATATTACATTGAAGTTAAAAAAAGTGTGTTAAAAAACTTGAAAAAGCTTTTTCTTTGGTTTCTAATTGATAGCGCACACAAAGAAATCAAAAGAGTGGAAAAAGGAGAGGTTGAGTGTGAGAGGGTATGATAGGAGTTCTATATGAATATGGGGATTCAAAAGATATGTGAGAGGGTATGATAGGAGTTCAATATGAATATGGGGATTCAAAATATATGTGATATGTGACATGTTTCATATATCATATATTATATAGTAAAAAAAAAATTGAAATTTATGTATTTATGGATTTATAAAAAAATATTTTTAATTTATTATATTATATTTTTATTTTTTTTATTTTTAATGATCATTAAATTTTAATTATTAATTAAAATTGTTTGAAAATTTTATCATATTATTTAAAAAAAAATGTATTACTAATTAAAAAAAAATTATGCTTTCATATAATTTTAAATTCCAATACTCCAAACAATTTATCATTAAACAAAATATATACATTGAGAAAAATAAATATATCGTGTATGAACTCATGTATTATATTTTATATATGAGAATGATAGAAGAAAGAAAAATGAAGTCATTTATTTTATTATTATATAAAGATTTGATTCACATGGATAAAAATTGTAAAAAAAATTTACATAGAGAAAAGGATTTGACATATAAATATAAAAAATGAGTTAAAGAGTACATGTAAATTCAACATATATTCTGGAAAGAAAAAAAGTTTTAACAAATTTTAAAAATGAAAATTTACATGATCATATAGTTGAATTTTTTTCACATTAACAATATGGATATAAAAATATCTTAATTTCAATAAAGACAAGACAAATATACATGTAAATTCAACATATATTCTGGAAAGAAAAAAAGTTTTAACAAATTTTAAAAATGAAAATTTACATGATCATATAATTGAATTTTTTTCACATTAACAATATGGATATAAAAATATCTTAATTTCAATAAAGACAAATATACAAAACTATTGCAAATCACGTATGATGATTATGTCTAAATAATCTATACATCAAGCCGTTTATTTGCAACCTATATCAAATTAATGAAAATATGTATATCGTTAAGGATTCATTTTCATGTTTAAAGTTTCATTATATCTTTTATTATTGGTAACCTACACCAAATTAATGAAAATATGTATCTTGTCAAGAAGTTAAAAATTTTGATTTTACATTTTGGTTAATTATGATGGTTGTAAATGTATAAATATTTTGAGTTCAGTTTACCTTTTTTTTTTAAGATTTATCTTCATGTTTAAAAGATTTAAAGTTTTATTATACCTTTTAGTTTTTTTTTTAATAATCCATATCAATTTATAAAAGGTTTTAGTTTGTTTTATATATATATATATATAATCAATTAATCTTTTACTTAAAATACTTGCTATATTATATTAACAAAAGATACAGAGAAATATAGTGGTGTTGTAGCCACCAAATGTGTTGTCATTTTATCGGAAATCAGCACACTTTGGGGCGCGTATGTTTCTTCTAGAAAAAAGAAAACAAAATATTGTTTTTCCATCTTTCCTGCTTTAAGGAAACCAGGAAAGATGGCCCTACATCGTCTTGACTCTAAACAACAAGATTAAAAGCAAAAAGGAGCCCCAGCATGGCTGGAGGTGAAAGAAAAAACCAGATTAAAAATGGCATGATCAAATACCCGGTGGCTTGTCGCCCTCGTCCTCCTGCCATGCTGCTTTGGCTTGAATGACAAACGGTTGGGCGCACATTGGGCATTTTCAATTCACTGGGGCATTGGAGTAAGCGTCCAGAAGCATATCCAAACAATGTCCCATTAAGAGGGCTCTGTGCTCCTGGTCTGCCATTTGTCTTCGAAGTTCAAACACTAGGTCCAGGTGTGACGTGTGGAGGAAAGGTGGTTGGGCACCGTATCGTGCATGCATTCCCTTTGTGTCTGCCTCGCCTGGAATAATCGTCCCTGCTTCTTCGTTGGCCTCATCTTTTTCCATGGCTGCTATGTCTGTATGGTGCACCGTTACCGCGCAGGTCCTCTGCGAGACCACATCCATGTAAGGCACTTCCTCAACATAGCACGTTGGGAGATCCTCACAGAGCCTCTTCCTTGTGTTGTCTCTTGCCTGAGTGTCCTCCGTGTATGGTATTTCCTCGACATAACAGGTTGGGAAATCCTCCTCAGGCCTTCCTCTCATGCTACTTTCAGCTAGAGTTGTAGGTGTTGTTGGAGGATTTTCTTCTTGCGTGATGCATGTGGGCTATCAATTATCCATTGTTGGTGGGGTTTGAGCACACTCCTCTGTCGCAGACTCAATTCCAGGGGCATGAAGTGCGAGACGGGCAACCCTTGCTCTCTGACGAAGAATGGAGTTGGTCAGCGAGAGTGCTCTTTCCATATGATGTCTCCTCTGGCGTTGAGCAGCATGGGTGTACCAAGCCGACCCCCGACGAGGCTTGCCTCGCTCCCTGGGCATCGTGGAGCAGGAGTCGGTATTAAATTCACCAGGGCTCGGAGAATTCTGAAGGATGCAAAGAAAAACACACAAGAGCTCACAGTCGGCCGAAAACTGCAGAGAAAGAATGAGCCGAATGTGACCGTGCCTCTTCATTTTCACCATCTTGTGGGACGATTGTGCATGTTCTCGCAATAACTCTGCCATACTAAATGATTGCAATGTCCGCCCTTTCCCGCGAGGGAGAAGTCGTTCACCCGGAGGTTTTTTGTAATGGCCTGCTCCCATCGTTAATGTTGAATAGATGGGGAGAGGCCTGCCGCATTTAAACCGAGGTTGGGTGCCATACCAGGTGGCAGGGTTGTTTAACATGTCACCCCATCCGGGGCAATTAAAAATCTATATTAATATGTAAAATATTTCAAATTCCATTCATATCTCTATCTAATTAAAAAAATCTATTAATATGTAAAATATTTCAAATTCCATTCATATCCCTATCTAATACATTTCAATAACTAACATTGACAAGAGGCTTTGTCTCATGATGGGATATTCTCGAAAGTAAAAAAGACAAAAGACTTTACATCCCAACAACTAGATTTGTTTTGATAACACTCTCCCCCTGCAACAAATATGTTGTCACAAAGAAATGAAATGGTGTATCTTAGTGATCCCTTCGAATAAATATTTAAATATACAACATGGAGGACAACATGCTTGAGTACATCATTTTTACTTCATTTCACCTTTCTTTTTGAGAAAGATCTTAGTGGCTTGAAGTCTTAGTGAGTCATTGTCACATGTAGTCTTCGACAAATAAATACCCACCTTTTCTTAAAGATACACTCATTAAACACAGAGAAAAATTTATTCCATATCACTAATCTTCAATATAACCACATGATATCAATATTTGGAAGACCTTCATATTCAATGGAATATAAAAAAAAGAAACAGAAAATTACAAAGGTTGTATCAAACGATTTATATTGGAAATTGTTAACATTCATTCCTAAGAATGTTTGACATCTTTCAAACTATTGGTTACTACTCTCTCCTCCTACTTCTTAGATTGACTCAGGTTAAGATCTAAACAGGCTTCCAACAAAGCCCTCTAAAACTATTGGCCCTCCTAGTGAACTAGAAGGAAACACAACACACAGAGTGTACTGCGCAGTCTCACCCGAGATAGTTTTATGGGTGACTGCAATGCTCATATGATTGCAGTCTAGGAAAGAGTGGGGATCTGGGATTATACTTTGTGATCTTCATTAATTTGGTACTTCATCCATCTATATTAGATACTCTGTCATTCTTTATTCATGCATGTAAATCAACAGATCTAACTACTTCACCAAGACATTCATCTAAGATGTAATTATTGACAGAAAAGACATAGACAATAAGCACTTCACATAACACAAGATCTACCATGGTTCACTCCCTCCTGGGCTACATCCACAAAGATTTGGCAACATAGACTCATTTATTATGGTTTTGTAATATATGGCGCCGCACACACTACAACTTATTTTATACGATCACAAAACAAACTCTACGACATTTGTGAGGCTAACTATATCGCACCAGGATCCTCAACCTATGCTCTAACCCTCAAGGTCTAGTTACTTTTCTCTCCCATAGCTCAACAACTTACCAAAAGTTATCGAATGTTACAATATTTTTACTAGCTACGTAAAGTAGTCTTCTCTAACATGCTCTGCCCTGACCTAGACCTCCTAGGTACTTATTTATACTTATTCTTGGCTCCTCAGCCATTACAATGTCTTACAAAAACCCTAACCCTAATGTGGTTAGGTTTCCCCTGCATGCATGCCTTGCATGCTTTCCTCACATGTGTTGATTTTCCGTCCAACTGTACTTTTCTTCATTTTGGGTTTTTCCTCCAAAAATAACATCTCCTCAAAAATAGGCCTGTGCCCAGCAAGCCCCCAACACTGATATGTGGCTCGTCCTGATCCACCTAGGCATTGCGCGCTCCCTCAAAAACCTTTGCCAGGCTATGGAACTTGTGTGTAAGTTCCCTTCCTTTGGCTTCGATCTATGTGGCTTTTTCTATTAGCACCTCTAGTGCTTGCATTGTGACCTCCTCTTGTATGATCATTGTGCACTATGCTTGTGTTTGCACCATGTTCTTATTTTCCTCCTCCAACTGTGCGATTATCTTCGCTACTTGCTCTTGGAGAGGTTCCATCTGGGCCTGTCGTTCCTACTTCTGCGTCTACACAACTTTTAACTCTGCTTGCAGCTTCCTCATATCCTCCATCCATTTCATGCGCTTGGTAATGCTCATTGTCTTTTGACTCTGCTTGAGGCCCTGGATTGTTGCACTTATTCTTTCTTCCTCCTGGTCACACTACTGGGCCCACTCATCTTCCTTCATCTCTTTCCAAAGATGTGTTGCTTTCTCAAACAATTATGTTGTTGTATTGACTTGTTTCTCCATCTCTGTTAATTGGACTACAACTTTTTTTTCCCTCTTCTCTCAGACCTCAGGAGAGGTCGTCGGATTAAGCTTCTCGTTTAGCTCCTCAATCTCTTTCCTATATTGGTAACTTTTTTGCGCGATGAGGTTGATCTTATCCTCTATGCTACTCTCTGTTGTTTGTGTGTTGTTTAGGATTCGGTTATATTTTGCATTCAATCCCTTCTCTAGCCTGTCTACGCATTCATTTTCTTCCTTGGTTTCAAACTTGACCTACTCGACTACCAATTCTAACGCTTCCTTGCCATTCTTCATATATTGCAAGTCTATTGCGTCTGTGATCTAAAAATGAAGAAGACTTGAAAAACTTGAAAACTTATTGCAAGTGAATGTTATGTGTTTAAAGCAAAAGGATCAGTTTGCAACACATAAATTAAAGGATTACTTATGCAAATTACACATAGACAGCAGCATAATCAATGAACATAAACACATAAGCACAGTAATTGATAAAGGAGTTCACCCCTCTTATGGGCTACATCTCCTGGTCCAGCTTCCAATGGATCATTATTATTAATTTCTTAAAAAGTGCTCAAAAACATGTCTTACAATGCTCAAACTGACAAATTGACTGCTCCAATGGCTTCCCA
>CBVK0101720459.1:0-10758 GCA_900067695.1 Picea abies | reverse complement strand
AAAATTTATTCTGACACACACATGCTTCCGACCATTGGCCAAATTACCACCATCTTGGTATGCTAGTATAGCTCAATAGTCCAATGAAACTTCAAATCCTGATTCCTGGTGCAACCCAAATATGGAAATGATTCTCCCACCTATTGAGCAACATCCTCGTATTCACGATAGGCTCGGATGATTTTCACATCTTATTAAAGTGGATGCATAGCCTCTTGTGCCTATGGGGAGACAAATTTGTGGTTATGTGTCGCTACTTCCTCCGTTCTGAGGGTCGCACAGGTTTTGTGGGTGAAAGTCACCCTTGCATGAGAACCACGAGGGGCCATGGAAAAACTAATGTAGAACACCTCTCAATCATGGGTTGGGTTGTGGCTGGAAGTCACCCTTGGATGAGAACCACGAGGGACCATGGAAAAACTAATGTATAACACCTCCCGATCATTGAAAGGTTCCAAAATAGAGCATAGAGTACAGACAAGAATGAAGACGAGGCCATGAATGGAAACTTAATAATGTTCAAACTAGCCCCCATCCACATTGTATCTTCACACTTCCTCCATAACCTTCGTCGGGTCTAGTCAGTGTGGATCATAATCCATCGCTCGTGGAGTGAAGCCTAATGAAGCGATGGTGAGAGGATACACATCCAAGTGCACGGGATAGAGGAGGGAACTAGTTCCCTGAACATCGCCATTCATAATTCCAACTTGATTACCTATCACTCGATCCAGGAAACTGGAGTCTACAAGAGATAGATTTTGGAAATTTTGTTTAAGAGAAGGGTATGAGAGATCGTCCTTGTTTGAATCCAGCACAATGATGGGATCATAATCCCTTCATTAGCAAGGAAATCCTCCGCTTTATTGGCTTATCTCTTGTCATCAAAGGGGATGAGGGAAGAGATTCTCTGGATCGTCGAATCAATAAGATCAAGATCGGCCTCTAAATGCCAACTACAAGATACTTTGCTTAGAAGAGATCTGCTTTGAATCCTGGTGAGCATGTTGATTATGAGTTGAGGGTCTCCTTCTACAATGATCATTGAGTAGTGGAGAGAATGAGCTACTCGTACATCGTGGAAAAGAGCCCAGAGATCAGCAACATTGATCGAATTTATGTCGATATATCTCGTATAGAGCCCAAGGATATTTCCCTCAACATCTTTGAAAAAACCACCATAAATTGTAGGGCCGGGGTTTCCTTTAGAGGCTCCATCAAAATTGAGATCGGCCTCTAAATGCCAACTACAAGATACATTGCTTAGAAGAGATCTGTTTTGAATCCTGGTGAGCATGTTGATTATGAGTTGAGGGTCTCCTTCTACAATGATCATTGAGTAGTGGAGAGAATGAGTTACTCGTACATCGTGGAAAAGAGCCCAAAGATCAGCAACATTGATCGAATTTATGTCGATATATCTCGTATAGAGCCCAAGGATATTTCCCTCAACATCTTTGAACTCAACATCTTTGAAGGAACCACTATAAATTGTAGGGCCAGGGTTTCCTTTAGAGGCTCCATCAAAATTGAGTTTGAAAAAACTCACGGGAGGAGAGTCAAAATTGAGTTTGAAAAAACTCACGGGAGGAGAGGAGCAAGAACGGGGAGAGAAAACCCAAGGAGGGCAAGAGGTAGAGGACTGGATGGCAAACAAAAGTAAGGGGGTCTAGCTAGAAAGAATGATATGCCCTCTGTAATTGCACTTAAGAGCTCGACCATGCCACTAGGCAGAGTGAACAATTTCAAGAATGTTCTACTTAATCCTGGACCATATGCAAGAAATTATTTGGACTTCCCCTTTAAAAATATGCTGTTTCTTTTCTTTCCGAGTCTCTTAGAGAAGGAAGACAAGAAAAAGATGCCAAATACAGTTAAGGATAAGGTTTTGAAAGCCTTAGGCGTGTTAACAGGAAATGGTGAGTCGTACATAATCAGGTCATCAGGGCATCGATCAGATTGAAAGAAGGAGATGGATCCTTAATTCCAGATGGTTGAGTAAAAACAGCATTAATTAAGGAGATGCTCAAGGGATTGTCCATAAAACTTTTCCACTCACTTAATTGTATTGTAAAGTTGTTTTGCAAGTGAAAGAAGCCTCTCTTCTTTAAATTTTGGAAACTTCCAAAGCATGAAAATGGTGTTGCATGAAAATATTTTTAGAATTGTATATTGTACTTTTCTACCTTTATAAGACATGTTCATTGCTAAAAAAAATTGACTATAGTGCTCTAAGAATGGACATTTAAACGTGTCAAATGCATTTTGAAATGAACAATCTAATTGATTGTCTAATTTTATTTAATTGGTTAAGGTCTTTTTTATAGTTTTATAAAGAATTTACAAATTCACTGTTAAAAATAATGATAAACAATGTATATACATTCAATTCGAAGGTTGGAAGATGCAACTAGAAGATTGAAAGATGAAACTAATTATGCATGAATTATGTTAAAAATTTGGAACAGCACTTTCAAAAACTATGAACTATCGGTGAAATTATTCTTCCGAGGTATGTCTTAAAGTTCCACATCATTAAATGTTCAATAACACCTCAAAATATAGGAAAATAAAAATAAAAATTAAAGTTATTCACACAAAAATGAAAAATTCAAAATCACTTTTATATAGATAATACACATTCAATTAAAATGTTTTGAAAATTTTATATATAAATATTATTAGATATAGATCTTTTGTTTTTAATATTACTAAAAATAGAATTTTTATTTTTAAAATAAGTTATTTTCAATAAATAGAAGTTGTTTTTAAAAGAGAGTTATTTTCAATAAAATAGAAGTGAATGAATTTATATATGTATATATAATTTAAAAGAAATTAAATTATTTTGAAGACATATTTCTAAATTATCTTAATTTTAATGTAATGGCTTTATATATAATAGTATATGTGACTAATGATTTTGAAATATTTATAGTTAAATAATTATTTGATAAGAAAAAAAAATCCAATGATATACATAAAATTATTATAAATAAAATTATAAATATTAAACTATTTTTTTTAAACACAATTTCATACAAAATATATAATATTAATATTTGATTTATCGATTCAATGAAATACTAACCTATAACATACCATAATCATTATTTTAAAATATTTCATTAAACCATTATGATTTTATATAAAAGACCATTAATAACATATAATATTTCATAAACATTATTTTGAAATCTTCCATAAAGCGGTTAATGGCCACAATGTTTAACTAAATACCAATGATAGATCGTACTAGATTAATTTGTGACCTGTCTAACATACCATGAACATTATTTTAAAATCTCTCCTACAGAGGTTAATGACCACATTGTATAACAGATAATGTTTTTATGTTATTATATATTGATATTATGAAGTTATTTTTTCTTAAAATTGATGGTCTATATTCATGAGCTTCATAACCATTCTATTTTTAAGAAATTTTAAATATTTCTAAATTATTTTAAAAACAAATTATATGTGAAAAGGTGTTTAGTGAGATGATTTACTACATAAACAAAATAAAAGTCATTTTTTAAGAATGGTTGAAAACAATACAAATATTATTAAATGTGTATGAATTAATATAAATTATTTATAATATAATTTTTTTATTTAAATATTAATAATATAAATTTAAATTGATATAAATATATTGTTAAAACTTAAAATTTAAATTATTTAAATATTTTTGAATGTTTAAAATTATGATGGAGAAATGCATAATCAATTATATTAATCAAACCATTATAAATTTTAATTACATTTAATCAAATTTCGAATATTTAGTAATTTAGACAAAAGACATGTTGAAAGATCTTTAGTCCATAGATTTTGAACATATTAAATGAGATGTATGTTTACTAGATAAACAAAATAATAGTGAATTGTTTTAAACAAGTGTATGTAAATAATATAAATATTATTGAATGTGTATGGATTAATATAAATAAATTTAAGAAGATAAATTTTTTATTTAAATAGTGTTGATGATAAATTTAAATTGATATAAATATATTTTTAAAATTTTAAATTTTTGATTGAAAAATGTATAATCTAATGTAAATAGATTAAATTATAGATAAAGTAAAGTTTAGAAGAAATATTAAAATGATGAAAAAAAAAAAACATTTTTTTAAAATAAAGAACTCTTCTATATAATTTTCAACAAAATCAGTAAAATGAAATTGTTAAAAAAAAGAAAATGTAATGAAATGCAACAATGAATCATTGTGTTGAATGGTATAAACCTTCTTTCATTTTAAGTAGAATTATGTACTTACCCATTACCAATTAATCCTAACACAAAACACATTTTAAATCATTCACTAAACATAAGCTTATGATTAAGTATTTAAAAAAAAAATAGGAAATTTCCATATTTTAAATAGAATTGGAAGAAATCTAATGCGAATTCATTTCCATGCATATTTGCATTGATTACTATGTAGGAAAAAAAATACTTATTAAATATAAGTTAATCATGCTATTTGTAAAAAAAATTGAATGAAATGATAATAAATTATATGAATATACAAATGAAAATAAAAATTATTAATGAAAAGAAAGAAGTAATTAAATGTTTCAAAAAATATTGAAATGAAATTGAAATCTATGATAATTGTGGAATTACATAAAAGAAAATAAAAAACCAAAATAAAAAATAAATTATTCATGCTATTTGTAAAAAAAATTTAAATAAAGAGATGATAAATTATATGAATATGCAAATAAAAATAAAAATTATTAATAAAATTGAAGTCTATAATAATTGTCGAATTACATTAAAAAAAACCAAAATACATAATAAAAATATTGTTATAATAACTAAAATGTTAAATATATTTAAAACTTTAATTTTTAAAAAATAAAAAAAAAAGAAAATACATAATAAAAATAATGCTATAAGTGTTAAGTATATTTAAAACTTTAATTTCTAAAATATAAAAAATAAAAACATGAAAATAGATTAATGTGACATCAATTTTTTATTAATTTATATATTATTATAAATTAATAAAATTTAATTCAATTTTAATTTAAAGTGATAAATCAAAAAATATAAATAAAGCAGCAGATATGAAAAATGGTTTTGATAAACTATTAAAAAAACAAAAAGTAATGAAAACATATAAAACCTATTATTTTTTGTAAAAAAACTGAGTGCATTGAAATATTTAATCGCATTCATTAGTATAACTTATATCCAATAGATATTAAGTTCAATTCATCTTAGTTTTTCTATATAGAATAAAAATATGTAACAAATTTAAAATTTAAAAACGAAAAAACCAAAATTCCTTACTCGTTGACACTTTTATTCGACACTCACATATTTAAGGATTCTTAAGTCATTCTAGAATTACATCTATGTTGATAAGAATGTATCCAAAAGAGTGTAAATAATATAATTTCTATGTTGATAAGAATGTATCCAAAAGATTGTAAACAATATCATTAAAAGGAAATGTGGAAAGGAAAACCAAGAAAACAAAACAGCTCTATGAGATAAATGATAATGCCTTTGAATAGTCTTTGTTCTAGGTTTAGGTTTTGATAAGAGTATTTTTCTCTCCATTTTATGAGTTGCTTGTTGTATGGTTTCATATAAAAAAAAATTATCTTATTGTTTTTAAGATAAACTAACACTTTTCAACATTGTATGTATAGGAAACAAAGATATACCTTATGTATAGAAAACAAGGAAATTGTGAAATTATTTTTCTTGTTGAAAAATTATAACTCCACCATTTAGGTAGTTTTGTAATCAGATTAGCAACTCACAAAACGATAATACACTACTGAAATATTCATTTCAATATCATGTAGTGGAAGCATAAACTAGAAAACCAAATCAAACAAACATGAACGTAAGAATTTTTGGGTAAATACCCCTAGAAAAACCTGGAGGGAAAACTAGTGTTGAGAATGATTTTATTATGCTAAAATCATGGCTCTTGTAATAGGGATAATGGCCCACTAAGAGAAATACAACTACAAAAAAACTTGGTAAATCTTGACCTATTGTACGAACCAGAACTACATGCTTTTTGAGTTGTACACAACTTTACTTCAACAAACCCGTGTATGTACATGACTGTCTCCACTAAAACCCATTTCCATGTACATAAATACTATATGAAAAAAATTGTATGAAGCAACACTCTCCTATGGATTCCTCTGACTGAAACCCAATTGTGCTTCCTTTGTTCTCTCTTATTCTTGACCTGATCTCTATATGGAAGTCTTTGTCCACCTATCAAAGATCTTGAATCACAGTCCTTCATGATCCAATTCTCCATGTGTCAACTCTCTCAACATAACTCCTATCAAGTGTCTTCTTTCTTCACCCTTTCCTTCCTTTCATAATCATGAGTTATAATATATTTCTAATCTCCAAATTTATTAAAGGGTGAGATTACTTCTCACACCCACTTGATATTTAGAAACATGCTAATTAATTTTATCACTTTCCTTAAATAAATAGATTAAATAATTACTCAATTAATTATTAAAATCAATTTACTTTAATAATTCATTTAATTAAATTAAATCCAAGAGTAGAAGGATTTAGATGATTTCCACACGTCTAGATGCATAGACCTATGCAGAAATACTTGTTTGATGCTACCACTAGCATCAACACTCCCTCTTAGTGAGGAAGGTATTATGCACCGCTCCAATTTTTTCTCCGAAGAATACAATCTTCCCTTTCTCCAAGGGTTTGATCAAAATATTTGCAACATTCTCATATATGGAAATATAATGAAGCTTCATTTCTCCCTTCAGGATCATATATCGAATGAAGTGGTATCGTATCTCTATATGCTTGGACTTGACATGGAATACTATATTATTTAAGAGTTTGATACAACTTTCACTATCACAGTATATCACCATAGTAGGGATGATTTTAAGGATAGAAATTTATTTTAAAATGTAGAAACCTTGGCGAATATTATTGATCCTTCATATGCCAACTATAAATGTTTGGTGGTATTTTTGTAAAAATATTCAAATTTCTAAATATTTCATATAGTTTGTATAAATTTTTGGTGATTTTTAAGGTAAAATAATTTTATCCTTTAGAATTTGGGCGAATCATTTTTAGAATAGGGAATTGGTTTTTTGGAAAACCCATGGAAAATTATCCCATGAGCAAAATTTATCCATTAAAATCATCCCAACATGATAGGCTCCAACTCTTGATCAAATAAACCTGTAAGAAATTTGTGAAGCCAAATGGATTCACATCTAACCATACTTGTTTCCGCATACTCTTCCTATGTTGAACTGAGTCCTACAGAAGTTTTCTTCCTCATGAACCAAGTAATCATTGTTGATCACATGCTAAAGCAGCACCCTAAGGTGCTCTTTATATCTATTTCATTTCCTACCAAATATGAGTCTGTATATCCCTAAAAATCTAATCCATATCGTCCAAGATACCTCAATCCATAGTCCATTGTACCTCTCAAGTACCTTAGGACATGTTTTGTTTCTACCCAATGCACCTTCCTCGGATACATCATGAACTGACTCAAGGTGTTCACAGAAAAAAAAATATTTTTCCTAGTGTTCACTAAATACATCAACCAACTCTGTATCCAAAGTGATCACCTTCTTTAGATTGGTAATCATAGGCGTATCCATTGGTTACATTCCTCCATCATGAATCTCCTCCAGATATATATTCCATACTTCTCTTGTCCAAGGAAGATCTCTCCTGATACCTACCATACCTCTAACCCCAAGAAATAATGCATCAAGCCAATGTCCTTCATCTCGAACTCACGGACTAAATTTTCTTTTCACCCTATAATAAGATCCTATGCACCTGTGATAAATAAATCATCAATCTACAGAACCAAGATGAATGGATCAGACTCAACAAGTATGAAGTACAAGTTAGGACCACCATCACTCTTGGTAAATCCCATACTCTACAAGTATATGTCAATTCTGGAATACCATGCCCTGGGTCCTATTTGATTCTATAAAAGGATTTTTTAATCCTACACACATGAGACTCCCTCCCATGTATCTCAAAGCCCTGGGGTTACTCTATGCATACTTCTTCCTAAATGATCCCAATGAGGAAAGTTATATTCACATCCATCTGATGTATCCTCCACTTCATAACTGAAACAATGGAAATAAAAACTTGAATAGAAGCATAACTTGTGATTGGAGCAAACATTTCTTCATAGTCTACTCCCTATTTCTGGGAGAACCCTCTCACCACAAACCTCACTTTGAACTTATATATGATACCATCTACAACATTCTTGATCTTGTAGATCCATATGAAACTCACAACTGAATTCCCCTCTAGTCTTGGCACTATGTCCCAAACATCATTCATGATAATAGAGGTGTACTCCTCTACTATGGAATCTTGCCATACCTGTTTATTTTCTCCATCCTCAAAACTGGAAGGCTCAACATTAATGATGCTACTCATAAGTGCCATATAGTTTATAAACTTCTTCAGAGGCTTGCATTCTTAGACCATGCTCTTAGGATCCTTTCCAACATCCCTCGGTTTCTATAATACAAACTCAGGTCTTTTGATAGGACGACAAGGGGATAAATTCTCCTCCCCACCTGAAGTTTGAACTGTTGATTGTTTCTCATCCTTTAGATCATGCTACTCCTCATCCTCTGTCACTAATGATGACTCATGATATCTACTAGATGTTAAGTTCTCCACGAACTTAACATCTTCACTTACAATTGTCTTTCGCTATGCTGGAATGAAGATCATGTACCTTTGAGGTATCACTATACCCCAAAAATATATACTTTTGTCCTAAAGGCTCCATATTCATCCTCTTATCCACGGGAACATGGATGTAAACTGGACAACCAATGATCCTCAAATGACCAATATATATATTCACTCCTGAGAATACCTCTTCTAGAGTCTTGTCCACCAATATCTTGTGAGGACTCTTATTATGCACATATACCGCCATGTTAAAAATCTCTTCCCATAGCAACATAGTGAACTCTTGGTCATGTATCATAGCCTTGGAAAAATAGATGACGGAATGATTCTTTCTCTCTACAACTCCATTATACTAAGGGTTGTAAGACACTATCAACTCCCTCTTGATCCCTGTCTCCTTGCATAAATCCTTGAATTCATTGGAGGTGTGTTCTCCCCCATTATCTTACCTCAAGAACTTGATGTTCTTACCTATCTAGTTCTCTACTTGAGCTCTAAACTCTTGAAACCAACTGAATACCTCATCCATAGTCTTCATAAATAAGATTTGGGTTTTCCAATAAAATTCATCAATAAACATCACATAGTATGATGATCGCTATAACGATGTTGTTGACATCGGCCCACTCACATATGAATGGATAAGATCCAAGATACCCTTGGACCTACTCTTGCTTCTTAGAAAAGTAGCCTTGTCATTCTTTCCAAGTGCACACCCTTTGCACATTCCCTGCTGCTCAATTCTGAACTTTAGAATACCTGTAACAATCCCCCTATTGTAAGATTTGATATTGCAACAACATTCAAAGAGAGAGCCTACATTGAATCATAACAAACACATACTCACCAGAGAGGAGAGTATTTGGGAAGGATATACAGTCGTGTTTGTATTCATCTTCATGAGTATTTATACATATGAGAGACGGTTGGAGCAATTGTACCCGCTCCAACTAATCATTCATTAATATCCTTTATGTTACATTCTTGTATTTACTTACATATTTATCCTTATTATATATATATATATATATATATATTCCTATATTTAATTATGTCTTAAAGTATGATGACATTTACAAGGGCCTAAGAGGCATCCCAACATATACCCCACACTCAATTCCATGCTCATCCCGAGAAAGCGTGCACCAATGTTATGGGTCTTTACTGCTATAGAAGTATCTTCATTGTATATTGACCATGCATATCGGTCTGCATAGGTAATTCAGCCATAACAACCATCATCTAGATAGGGTGATAGACGTATACAAGGTTTAATGTCATTAGTCTCTATTGTATCTGAGTGACTATATATTGCAAGTCCCATCTCCTTGATCTCCATGTTCTTCTTTCCTCTATAAACTCTGATTTATTTCAAGAGCCACCCCGGCTACTGTTGTTGCCAAGTCGGTCACTCAATTCAGACCTAGAATTCTCATGCGCTCTATCAGGTTGTCTCTCTCGGAGGATTCTTGATATGGGATCAAAGAGGGTCTTATTTATCTTCCACTCATACCATTCTTTTATTGTCATAACCCAAAAACTATTATGCAATTCTTGTACTTAGGGGATAAATCAATTTGGTGGTCTCATCATCATCATTTATTTAAGCTCTTCATGTGTGTGTAAAATGTCTCTCTTGAATGCCTTTGACCACTTCTCATCATAAGTGATCTTCTCACTTAGCCACTGTAAAATTTTCCTCTATCAATGATCAATATTTTATTCAAGTGCTTAGTCACTGCTCTTTGTTTCTCATCATTTTCTGCTCAATTGATGCTCATATGATATATGTTTGTGTCATGTTACTTCTTTTCAATATGGCTATGCTAATTTAATTCTCTGACAATGTATGGAGTCTTGCATTTTTATATTACATGAAGCATGAATGACTATGACTTAATTATGACTATAACACTTAATAAAACCCAAACACATAGAGTTCATTGACTAGGTATCGACCAAAGTCAATGAGACACTAATCTTGATTGCTAAGGATCGAATTATATTACAATGGTGGAGGAGAT
>CBVK0101720430.1:20533-31130 GCA_900067695.1 Picea abies | reverse complement strand
GGTCTGCTGAGGAGCTTTTTGCTCAGGTCAGGGCATGTGAACCCTGTCAGAAATTTGCCGGGAAGCAGAAACTTATATCTATGCCTCTTAAACTAATCATTGCCCACAGACCATTCCAACAGTGGGGATTAGATTTCATTGGAGAAATTAATCCCACTTCATCAGGGCAACATAGGTGGATTCTTACAACCACTGATTACTTTACAAAGTGGATAGAAGCAATTTCGACTCGAAATACTATAGACAAGGTAATCATGGAATTTCTAGAGGGATATATTTTTTCCAGGTTTGGCTGTCCTAAAACGTTGGTCACTGATAATGCACAGGCTTTTAAGTCGAATTCCATGCTTGAATTCTGTAATAAATACAATATCAAATTGGTTCATTCTACTCCCTACTACCCCCAGGGGAACAGATTGGCTGAATCTTCCAATAAGACACTGGTAAGGATTATCAAAAAGTTGTTGGCAGAAAATAAAAAAGCATGGGATTCTAAGTTGAAATTTGCTTTATGGGCTGATCGCATTAGCAACAAGAAAGCTATTGGGACATCTGCCTTCCAGATGGTATATGGCACATAAGCTATCCTTCCAACTCAATTAGGCCTGCCAGTTTTGAAGTTTCTGCAAGAAGAACAAGAAGAACCCAATGATGTACAAAGAAGGATTTTTCAGCTCATTGAAGTTCAGCAGGCTAGAGAACAGGTTAACCAGAAAGCTGCTACTCATCAGAACAAAATCAAGGCTACATTTGATAAAGGAACCAAGAAAGATGTTTTCAATGAAGGAGATTTGGTATTGAGATGGGATGCTAGGAGAGAAGATAAAGAAAAACAAAGAAAGTTCGATAATATGTGGTATGGTCATTTCAGGATAACCAAGGTAATGAACAATAACACTTTTCTCCTACATAATTTAGATAACACTGAAATTTTTGGGGCCCCAGTGAATGGGAGGTTCTTGAAGCATTATTTCATCTAAAGGTACGACAGGTTAGAGTTAGTACAGTAGTTTTTTCTTTCAATAAAGACTCCATATACCCAATGGACTTGTTTTTACAATTATACAGAGAATAAAAGACAGTCAGTCACAGGGAAATCAATGAATCAGAGATAAAGGAAAGGCAATGGTCTGCAGTTCTTGGAGTTTAGTATCAAAACTCCATCCCCAGAAGGAGCCAATGTTAGTCTCTAATTTTGTCTCGGTTTAGTGAGAAACTCTTGTCCTAAACCCTCCTTACCCATCCCTCATTTTCCGCTTTCAGCTGTTTTCCATTTTTAGATTTTGGATGTTTCATGGTTTGCATTATAATCTTTGATGATTTATTTAAGTTTTGATTATGAAAAGCATTGTTTAAACTGGAAGTGCCTCCTTTTATGCCGTTGGAATTTTCAAATTTCAAGTTGTCAAACGCGCTACAGGAATAAGCCTATTCCCGTAGCGCCAAATAATCATGCCATAACTTGCGCCTGCTATCCCGATTTAGTTATGATAACAAGATTCATGAGTTAAGAGTTCCTGTGTTCCCACGAAAGTTTGGTAATCATTTCTAAATTCAACAAGTTCAGAACATAATTGCTATGCACGTGCGCAGGGTTCATTTCAAAATCACCTGTTGTTTAATGATTATTATGTGACTGGTTCGAGTTGGTTTAGTTCATCCTTGCAGAGAGAAATACAGGTATCCATTCAAAGCAACAGGTATATATCAACAATTGCAGGAAGTGAATTTGGAACCCGAGGGCGATAGTTGCAGAATTGAGTTTAATGGCGCCAAAGAGGAGCAGACAAGTTGCCAGAATCGAACCAGAAGGTGCCGAACTTCTTGAAGCCCACCCTCAGATGGCCCAAAGATTCAGAGACACCAGGTGGTTTGAGTTCCTCACTACATTTCAAGGATATGACGAGCAGGTTTCAATGGAATTTTCTTTGAACTTCGATGGTCACGAGGTTGAAATCGATAAAATGTTGATGCTGGTGACAGATCGAACTATAGCCAAGGCTTGCAGGCTCGTGGTTGGAGGGGAAAGATGGTGGAAGAAGGAGCACATGGTCACTGAATTTGTGAATCAATTCCTCCTTCCAGATAAGCAGAATTCAGATTGGAGAAGGGGCATACCTCGCAACTGGGTTCGAACCGAATGGCACACTGCTCTGGTGGTGATTCACAGATACATCATTTGCGAAGGGAGGTTTTCGTTGGTCTACATCTACCATATCAGAATACTGATGCATCTAAATGGTGACTACCCTTTAAATCTTCCTTATTTCCTGCTTAAAAGTTTGACAAAAATGTCCAAGAAAGTGTAGTCGATTTCCACTAATGTCAAAGGCAGTTTGTTCCATCAAGTCCTGATTAAAATCCTAGTCATGTCTGCCCTGAACGAATTACAGAAGCCTTGGAATTGGCTCACGGAATCTTTAAAACCTAGCACTCAATCCAATAAGCCAAAAAAGGGCAGAGGGAGGAAAACTGTTAAACAAAGTCGAGATATTTCTGTTGAAAAACTTGTGAAGGATGTATCTTCTAATATCAAGGTAACTAAGAAGAGCAGAAGTAAGAGACCTAGATGGGGGCCCGAAATTGAAATTCTTCCTGAGGAAGATGTCAAAGGAGAGACAGAGTCAGATAATGATCTCATTGCTCAAACTACAGTCAAGTCTGAAATGCCATCGACCAGTAAAAGGAACGTTGCAGCAAAGGAAAGGGAAAACTTACACCATCTACAGGCCCTGTAACAAGAGCTTCAAATAGATTAGCTGAGGCTAAAGAGATGGCTAAAGACATTAGTGAATTCCCTGAAGAAAAACATGATTTCTTGGAAGAATTAGATTGCTTACCAGATGTACCTGGAGCTATGGATTCATCAAGTTCTGAAGAAGAACATAGCTCATAATTAATCTCAAAATACTAGGTTAAAGCCAAGGAGCCTAGTGTTACTTTAAATCTGAATGAAACTGCACCCTTTGAAGACTGTTCAGGATTCAGGGTCAAGAGAAGAATTGATAAGGAAAAGATTAAAGAATTTCAGAAAACCATAAAGCAATTAAAAAAGGAAAAGGTGCAGATAGAATAGTGGAATGCTCGCCAGCAAGAAAGAATTCAAAGTCTTAAAAAGAAGAAGAAGGAGCAAAGGGCATTGCTTAAGGAACTCAGGGAAATCAATTTCATACTTTACTGGCACAATGTTGTGTTAACCACAAAGCTCAAGCAGAAAAATGCCAAAGCCACTGCTGGGATTTTATCCTGAAGGTAAAATGAAGATTGGTTACAATTTTGTTTAAAGGTTCTCCAGGAGATATGGCAAATAATTACTCGTTTTGATCAAAGAGATGCTAAGACTTCGATCTGCTTTACAGAGTCAAACAAAATCCCTATTTTGTAGAGTCAAATGTAATGCTGGCAATGTTTGTTATATCAAGTTGTTAAGTTGTGGACTATTTTGGAAGTAGAAGCTCATTTTGAGTGAAATAATTTTGGATCTGGATACTTTTTTATTCTAGTCATTTAAAGCTGTTCTAGATAATAGGATCTGGAAGTTTTATAGATAGTTTAAATAGATAGAAGACAGACCATATGGAGGTCGAAAATTTGGAGATCTAGAGAAACGTTTTTGTGGAGATTATTGTAAAAGGCATGTATGTTCAATTGACACTTAATAGCAAAGGCATATGGATGGTTAGACCTTCTCTTTTCTACTCCGTTATTTCATTTTTCATGCTTGAATTTATTATTCAAATTGCAATGCTTTTGGTTCTTGAATGTTAATTTATACAACGAAGATTTTGCTGTAGAGATAATTTTCAAGTAATGATTTCAAGCTGATACCCCTGTTTCTTTATAATATATTGAAACTAAACTTTGTGAAATTGACAAATTGAAGATTTCACTTTCCTTTTTTCTTGAATTGGTTTATTCCATCTATGTATCTACCTATTATTCAACCAATGGGATATGCAATGTTTTAATCTTGATTTTCATGCTATACTGCAAACTTGACCCAGTTTTCAACCATTATACCAAAATCAAATTATAAAACCCTCAAAAACACTTTGCAATAAAATCAATGATGCCCTAGCTTTCCCTTACCAATCGAGTGCAACTTTAGGGACTAACAGTAGTTATAATGTTGAAATCCGCAGCAAGAATCCAATGGAGGTTGTTGGTTTGCTCCTTTATATTTTCTAGGTCTAGGAGCATTCTTCTTTTTTTCTCCAACACCTGAGGTCCATACACATTTGTACAAAGGACCTCCTCCATTTTTCCTATCACTTGCATCTTAACAAATAACGTGTGCCTAGTGGCTTCAACAGAGAGTAGGTTCACCGATTGTGGGTTCCAAAGGGTGAGTATACCTCCCGCCGTGTTTTGACTCTCTATAGTCAAAAACTTGTACTTACTCCAATATTTCTTACTGATTATTTCCATTCTATTCATATTGCATTTTGTCTCTTGTATGAAACAAATATCAGGTCGTTCCTTCCTCAGTCTATTTTTAAGGATTCATTGTTTTCTGGGGTTGTTTAGGCCTCTTATATTCCAAGTAGTAACCTTCATTTAAACATGTGGGGGGTAGTTAGGAAAGAGTTTTTTGATCTTACCTGAATTTATTAGCAGGGCTCCTAGTTTCCGTAGGGCTACACTGTTTGATTTCCAACCTTTCTTTCATCTTGCCTACTTTGGTGAGTGTTGTGGATGTCCATTTCTGGTTTTGATACCCAAGTTCCCTATTTCTCCATGCATGCACTTGATTCCTCTGGTTTTTTCCTCCTCCCTGAGAAGGAAAAGGAATTGAATGGGGTCCAGTTTCGCCGTTGGTATATTTTCGATTCCCTACTTTTTCCATTGTTCCAATATGTTCGAGAGGTCTATCCCTTCCCTTTCCATGATGTCTCTGAGGTCTGGTCTTCTGTTCTTACCTCATTTGGTGTCATTTATGAATCTTCGTCTACCTCCTGCATTGGGGTATTTGTGTCTTCGCCTCCTCCTTCCATTGTGCTCTCATTGTGTCCCTGATGCCCTTTGGCGTTTTGATTTTCTGTGGTCTCATGGGTTTCCTGTTCATTTATATCCCTTTCTTTTCCCCTTTTCTTCTCCTCTTCTTCCCCCTATTTAGGGTTTCCCCTTCCTTCTACTCTATTCCTTGCTTTTGGGTTACTCCCTGTGGGGGGATTGCCTTGTCTCTTATTTCCCCTGCCTTTGTAATTTGGCCTCACAAATCTGTCCTCATCCTGCTATTGTTTAGAGTTTTCATGCTCCGATTTTTAGTTTAGAGGACATTCTCTTAGTAGATGCCCATGTTCATGACACCTTCTACATCGAAACAGGATCTGCTCATAATCTATACTTTGGATCCATTCTTCATCCCTGATTTCCAGACTTATCACCTCCGGGAGAGCCCCTGAGACATCCATCTCTATACAGATCCTCACATAGGATGTATACTTCCCTTATAATGTTGCTTCCGATGTCTTAACATATTTCCCTAACTTGTTCCCTATGGCTTCGAAGGTGGACGACAATCGGTAATCTAACTTTAGGGAATAAAGCCTAAGCCAGACTGGGACGTTTTTAAAAGTCTCCTTTTCTGGGGAGAAGTTTTCCTTTCACATTCGCATGTATAGCCCCGCTGAGGCATGGAAATATGGTCCCCCCTCAAATATTTTATTCATGTCCTCTAAGTTCATAAAAATTGTTGTGAAGAAACCTTTTGATCCCAGGTGGAGCTCAACTTCTCCACTCAGTTTCCATTGGTATTTTATCCAACTGCGCAGAGTCTTTTATGTGGGCCACAGGCCCATGAAATTGCATATTAGGGAATGCGTCTTCATCTGATCT
Organism: Picea abies; assembly: GCA_900067695.1. NCBI lineage: Eukaryota > Viridiplantae > Streptophyta > Pinopsida > Pinales > Pinaceae > Picea > Picea abies. The sequence goes on along the minus strand of CBVK0101720430.1, from coordinate 25,292 downwards.
CGGAAGAGTTGGGTTTGTGGATTTTCCAAGATAACTTTTGGGATTAACGTTGTTTTTGGCTTGCACGAATTGTGCCCACCTACCCCACCAGGGTTAGCCGTTTCCGGCGTACTACTCCGGGCTTCCCTGGCCTCCTCCCCCACTTGGTCATTTTTGCCTTGGTTGACCTCTTTATTATTCTTTGACCCTGATCCCGAGGTACCTTTCAGGGGTTCCTTAAATCCCACGTTGCGTGGACCTTTCCCTCTGTCCACCACTACTTGCTTGTAGGAGGGAGTCTTGCTCCCTCCCCCTCTGGTCACCATGTTGATCGTTGCTTAAGATGTAACCCTCGAACCCTAGCCTTGAAACCCCATCAGAATTTGTCAGAACCAAAGTCGATAGAGATTTGATCCCTATCGACTCTTGATAGATCTGGAGTTAAATGGATTTAAGTTGGTTATATTTCAAAGTTAGTGAAATCAAATAGATATATATATTTCAAAGTTAGTGAAACCCAATATAAATATAAATATATGATATATAAAAAGGTGGATTTTTTTTTTTAATATAATTTATTATTATTTTAATTAAGGCAATTTTTGTTTAAATTGATTTTGAATTTAAAGAAAGTGTTTTGTGGATTAAATTAAACAATATTTTTTTATCAAATATTTAATATAAATTTATATTTTATTTTATTCTACGACATATAGAAAAAAAACTATACTAATTTAAATATTAAAATAATTAAGTCTTTAATATAAACTTATATCAATTTAAATATAAAAAATAAATATAAAATTTTAACATAAATAAAAAAAATTATCAATTTATTATTTGTTTATTTAATTTTATTTTACTAGATCAAAATTGGTGAAAAAAAATACATTACTTGGATTTCCTTACAATGTTATTTTGAAGCTTGAAAAGCATTAAGAGAAGCCTTCCAAGATCACTAAAGTTTTAATGACTTAGAAGGTTATGAAGATCGGTATTGTGACAAATGTTTTGAAATTGGGATCTTTATAATACCATAGATTCTCTTTTAATTTAGCTTGTACAATATTTTTAATATCATATATAGAATAACTTTTCTTTTATTCCCCTAGTGTTCTTATACATTAAGTATCTAATCATAGCTATGCTAAAAAATGGAGGAAAGACTCCGAAGATAAGATAGGGTAGGGTGTATTGTTCTTAATTTTGAGATTACAAGTAATAATTTTTTTTTGAATCTGGTTTATCTTTCTAGAGGATTCTCCACACATAAGAGGAGTGATAAGTAGAAGATGGATCAATAAAATTAATGTGGTTAATATAGTTCATATTTTTATCAATTTATTTTACTATAAAAATAATAAATAATGTATAATCAAATTTTAAAGTAATCACATAATTTGATGTTAATTGAATTGGTCATTCTATTAAACATAAACAAATAATGGATTAATAAAATTAATGGAATCAATATAGTCTAGTTTTTTCAATTTATTTTTTAATATATTTTATAATTAAAAAAAATTATAAATTTAATTTTATTATAAAAATAATAAATCATATATGATCACATTTAAATTAATAACATAATTTGATGTTAATTACATTGGTAGCACTCTTTGTCATCATAACAAGAATTTGAATTAATAAAGTTAGCATTTTATATTTTTTAAGTTTTTGAATTTTTTGAATATATAGTTAAATGTATTCTGCAATGCAATTTATTTTAAAAAGTTTTTAAATTAACATTTACATTTCTCCGATTCTACTTAAACTTTTAAAACGGGATTCTCACTTTAACTTTTGTTAATTTCAGTTATTTAAGAAGAGAGGAGAGGGTTGTGTAGGTAATAATTTTGTAGGCTTTCTAAGAAATCAAGAAGAATTAATTAATCTGAGGATTAGAAGGCTACGACCTTCCCATGATGTAATCGTCCAACTGCTGTGAAGTACACTGTTTTCTGAGTCATGTGATTTCTGACTTATTCTGCTTTCCGGTTTCTCCCATGTGTTTCTGGCCCTTCTAGACTGATGTTTTGGTTGCTGTGTGAAGTATTCTTAGCTTCTTTATAACTTTGATGATTACTAGACGTTTATTTGAGTATGTAATGCAGGTATAAGGTGGAGAAAGCTTTTGCAGCTCCACTGAAACGGAGACATAGCTGTAATAAGAGAGAAACAAAGTAATCTCTGCACCGGAATTGTTGTGATAAAATGTCTAGCCATGCAAGGTCGCCGTCTGCAAACGAGATTCATGCCGAGCCTCACTCAGATTGGATCAGCGAAGAAGATTGGTATAATCATATTAGAGAGGATCCCCGTGTTCGTCCGAGATTGTCGTCAGTTGTGTCCATATTTAGAGTTCCCGAGCTCCTGAAAGACACAAAAATAGAAGCATATGTCCCTCAAAGAGTTTCGTTGGGTCCATATCATCACAGAAGTGCACAGCTTCGTCCAATGGACCATCACAAAGCAAGAGCCCTGCGTAGAATGATGAAGAGCTTCAATACTAATATGGATTTGAGGTTCAATACTAATATGGATTTCGCCGAGCGTGCAAGGGAGGAGATCCTGAAGATGGAGAAGGAAATCAGGGACAGCTACGAAGAAAACATCGATTGCGATGGAGAGACCCTCGCTCGGATGTTAATTTTGGACGGTTGCTTCATTCTAGAAGTATTGAGAACTATGAGCTATTCGGAGGCTGGGCAGTGCTATGAACCTATTTTTGGGAGAAAGAAGCTTCAGTATGCTGAATCTGATATACTGAACGACATTTTGATGCTCGAAAATCAAGTCCCGTTGATCGTTCTCCGAAAGCTACTAGAATTGGAGATCAACTCGGCCGTTGATGTCCAGAACCAGCTTCCGGTGGAACATATATTGCGTGTGTTCAACCGTTTTGGGTTTCACGCTGAAAGATTTGACATAAAGCAATGGTACGTTGAACAACAAGTTCATCATCTTTTGGGTTTCTTGTACACCGTCATTGTATCTCCACCTTCCAATCGGGGTGAGCGTGTAGATCAAGGTGAGAGTAGCATTAAATGTTGTATGTGCACTGGAATGCTCCCACGGGATGACATCAAAAGCTTCCCACGCATCCCTCGTGCAGTAGAATTAAGAAATGCCGGGATCAAATTTGAACGATGCAACCGAGGCATCAAGGAGATTAAGTTTGACCAGAACAGCGCCAGACTTTATCTTCCTCCGATCTCTATCACAGACAGCACAGAGATAGTATTCCGTAACTTAATCGCTTTTGAGATGTGCAAGCCATTTAAAATCAGTTACGTGGCTTGTTACGTGCGTCTCATGGACGAATTGATCGACTCGCAAGAAGACGTGGCTTTGCTAAGAAGAATGGGCGTCCTTACAAACTTGCTTGGGAGTGACCAAGAGGCTGCCGACCTTTTCAATGGTCTATGCAAGGACGTCATCTTCAATAATGAAGATGCCTTCAACGCACTGAGAAAAGAAGTGAATGCGCACTACAAAAATAAAATAAAGGTCCAGATTGCAGAGCTTGTGCGGGATCATTGCTCATCGCCGTGGAAAGCTTTAGCTTTGACGGCAGCAATTGCTATACTGTTGCTCACCGTGGTACGAACGATCTTCTCAATTATATCTGTATATAAGGGTAAGTGATTAGTACTCGGTTGGCAATAGTAAGTGATTAGTAGCTCTGTAAGTGATTAAAATTTGGATGATGATGTACCACCAGCTTTATAAGCTAGGGAGCTTTCTAGTTCTTGTGATTTGGGGCTTTTTAGTTAGTTTCACTGAATTTCTACTCATTCAGTATAAGAGGGAACTTTCTACTTAGTTTAGGCGATAGTAAGTAACAATATCTGTATGATGTATCTCCTATTGAATATTATTTTGCTGTATTTGTTTAGACATTTTGAAAGACTCCGATGAAAACTCCATACCACCATATGCAAATAGATATTTTAGTTGTGGTAATAAAGTGAGGTGGAATGTGCAATTTTTCATAAATTAATCTTATACTAAATCACAATATAAATGCAATCATTGTTAAAAAAAAATAACATGATTATATAATCTTTTAAAAAATAATTATATATATTAATATCAATCATCACAATATAAATGCAATCATTGTTAAAAAAAAATAACATGATTATATAATTTTTTAAAAAATAATTATATATATTAATGTCAATCATAATAAAAATGAAAACATGTTTTTATTAAAAAAATAAAATCGCATGATATTTAATAATCCTTTACAATTTTTACAAATTCTATAAATATCAAAAAAATGTAAAAATTCTATAAATATAAAAAAAAATTCATTGTATTATTTTTGTGAATTTAATTAAAAATTAAAAATAAATTGAATGTTTGAATTAGTAATATTATTTTTTATTTAATAGATAATATTACATAATTATTTTTTCCATAATACAAGCACATAAAGCAATCTACTCTTAAATGTTTCCACAAAATATATTTTTTTAAATGGCTCTTAAATGTTTCAACAAACTATTTTTTCAAAAGCCACTATTAAATTGCTATTTTTTTTGCTATTTTTTTAAAAATCCATGAAGTAATGTAAAATTATATTTTGGTGTAATACACTACATGAGATAAGGATTAGTAAAAATAAGGAGTTTTCTCAATTTCTCCTATAAAATATAAAGACTTGAATGTGGAGTTTTCTCAATTTCTCCCATGAAATATAAAAACCTGAATGTGGAAAGAAAAGTTTTCTCAATTTCTCCCATGAAATATAAAGAGTTAAATGTGGAAAGAA
>CBVK0101720430.1:0-20527 GCA_900067695.1 Picea abies | reverse complement strand
AGTTTTCTCAATTTCTCCCATGAAATATAAAGAGTTAAATGTGGAAAGAATTTGAAATCTAAAAGAGAAAGATGAAAAAGAAAGGAAGAAGGCTTCTACAATTAAGAATGTCCCATTGAGAACAAAAGAACCATGCTTTTTGTTTCCCATCATTTTAGAATTCTCTCTCTCAAAATCTTGCAATGTGTCATCTTGTCATTATATAGAAAAGAAATTCTTCACAATGTGATTGATATACATAATAAACAATATATATTAATCTCTCACATGAAGTTGATGGTTGAAAAAGAGGCAATGAGAAATCTCAGAACACAATCTTGCACTAATATACACATGTTTTTAGAAACATGCACTTGTTCCTTTTAAACTATCCTCGACACCTTCTAAATGGCCACACAAGACTGCCACGCCATCCACCAACTAAGAAATTAAAGGTTAACGTGTGCATTTTCATCAATATATGAATTAAAAAAAGAGACCACAAGTTCCAATTTTTCTATCCTACTTCAAAACTATGAGGCACATTTCATAGTAGGGTAAGGCATGTTTAAGTGTAGAACAATCCTCATATCTCACCACAATGAGGATGAGAGAGGATGGCCTTGTTGTCATTCAATATTTTGTATAGTTGTATTGGAATTTTCTTTCTCATTCCTTCAAAGTTGAGGTAGGTTTTTATACCGACTATGATGTTCATTCTTGTTAAATTCTTCAAATTTATAAAGGAAACAAAATTGTTTTATAAATGTTAAAATACAACCTTTAAATTATGTTGGCATGGAGCATACACATGACTAGAACCTAGACCCACCACCTCTAGCTGTGAAAATTACCAATAGTAACCTCCAACCATAATTTGGAGATGCAAACACTAATATTGGCAATGGCATTGGATCACCTAGAAATCTAATTGGTTGTTTTAGGAGTACCAAAGAGTCAACACCCCTTTCCTTTGTTTCATCCTCGAGACAATTGTGTAGAATTGTGGTGAAACATGCACAGAGAATATAGCTAACAACAATTCATACAAAACTTGCAAATTGAGAGAATGAGAGAAGAGATGAGAGAAAAGAATCAATATAATTGTATTCAGTGTTGATTAAAATGGTAAAATACACATGATATGCTCTACATGGCTAAGTGAAGTCGCCATAGTAGTGATCTAAAGAGATCTAGACAGTCACTGACAGAAACCGAAGTAATATGTCACCTTGTCCTAGTTAATTGATCCATGCAATCATCAGTTAACTGAGTCACACATGTGGAAGTGAGAGAAACACATGCAACTATTGGTGATAAAACCGAGGTTTCCATGCCTGAGTGACTTCCACTAGTCTAACTAAGTGTAACTGACTCTGAACTGAAGAGGAGTGTCATATTTTCTAGGGGAATATTATCTAGAGAGAATATTCTCATATAAGGAAGCGCTCTCAATGTTGGACTATCAACCTTAGGAAAATAATTACCTAGGTCAGTGTGTAATATCTCCAACATCTTCCTTGAACACTACTAGGGTATAAATGATGAATGGGTCCTGAAAACCAAGACCATGTTAGGTACCCATTGTACAATGCATCTAAGAATGAAACAATGAAAAAATAGAGGAAAGAGGGAAAACCTCATGGGAAAACCCCCCCTCAAAGTACAATGCATCAAAAATGAAGAAGGAAAGACAATTGCTAGGTAATTGTGTCCTTCACTCCAAGACAATCGCACGGGAAGTGGAATTTCTGCTCAGTAAATGTTTTGGTGAAGATGTCTGCAGTTTGTTCATCGGATGGAAAGTACTACAAATTGATGATCCTATCATGTACCAACTCTCTTATGTAGTGCATATGGATCTTGATGTGTTTGGTCCGCTGTCGCTACACTGGATCTCTACAAAACTTGAGAGTACTCTGATTGTCACACCAAATGACAGTTGGACGATGAAACTAGATGCCAAGCTCGACGAAGAAGTTCTTAAGCCAAAGTGCATGAATAGTGGTGTTTACCGCTCCTCTATACTCAACCTCTAGTGACGATAGAGAAATAGTTGATTGTCTTTTTCTCAACCAACAGATGGGACTGGAACCTAAACTAAGCATGTACCCAAATGTGGACTTGTGATCTGTGTTGTTTCCAACCCAATCAGAATCGGTGAAGCCCATGAGATCTAGTGTACAACCTACTGCATAGTTGATCCCATAACCTGTGGTGCCCTGAACATGTCTTAGGATGCACTTGGAAGCCTTCTAATGTAGCTCATGCAGCTCCTACATGTACATGGAAACTACCCCTACTGCATATGAGAGATCCGGCCAGGTGTGGATGAGATATAGAAGGCTCCCCACAAGCTGTCGATACAAAGTGTTGTCCACCACTACTGTATCCTCACCATCCTCAAGATGTATCCTAGATAGAAAGGGTGTGGCTACCGACTTGCAGTCAGTCATGTGGAATCTAACCAAGAGATCCCTAGCATAATTAGATTGAGAGAGCTTGATTCATGAAGCATCCTAAATAATCTCAATACCAAGAAAATAATGTAGTGGACCCATGTCCATCATAGAGAACCTGTCGTGCAAAATGTATTTGACCACAACAATTGTTGAGACTGAACTTCCTATGATCAGAAGGCCATCAAGATAGAGAACTAGGATCAACAAAGAGTATGAGGTCCTCAGCATATAAGTGTTCATATCTGATTTACATATGACGAAGTGTTGAGACAACGAGAAGGAATCCATCTTCACATACCATGCTCTAGGTGCCTGCTTGAGGCCATAAAGGGACTTCTTCTGTCAGAATACTAAGGATGAGTTTTGAATGAACCCCTATGGTTGCTCCATGTAAATATCCTCTAAGAGATCCCCATGAAGAAAATCATTATTCACGTCCATCTAGTGAACTTCCCACCCCTAGATGCTGCAATGGCAAGGGCCAATCAGATGGAGTCCATATTTTCTATGAGAGAAATGGTCTCATCATAATCTATCCCATGAATCTGCTAAAATCATTTGGTAACCAGTCTTGCCTTATACCTACTAAACTATTAGTCTGTTTCTTTCTTAGTCCTGCAGACCCATATGCATCTGACAAGATTCCTTTCTGAAGGAAGCGGAACCAGATCCCAAGTCTAGTTCTCGAGGACAGATTTATACTCCTCCTACATGGTGGCTTCCCAAAAGGGATTCCTTGCAGCCTCTGCATAGGTCTATGGGTATGAAGCTAGAACCATATAGCAGTGAATGGGCATCATTGGTTCGGTAGCTGTGAGTGCATGAGGAGGATCCTCAAGTTGAGACCTCATCCTCCTCTTATCTGCTAGATCCCCCACAAGGTATCCTACTACCTATAGGGTGGTCTTTGCCCACATGGGAATCTGTGGTGGCTCATCATCGACATGCTCATCATCTTCCAAATCATATTCGGAGCTCAAATTTGAGCCATTATCTGAGTGAGTAGACTCATCATCATTGATGTATGGTGCAGGAAGTGGTACATAAGTCTCTGCATGTGGCTCAAATGGTGCATGCAATGGAGTTTCCTCAAACTGAACACTGCGCTCAATGATAAGCCTATCAATAGAGGGATCAAGTAACCTGTAACCCTTCACATAATATGGATATCCCACAAATATGCATGTGGTACTCCACGATTCTAATGATTTCCTCTTTCTAGAGGGTACATGGGCCCATGCACGTGATCCAAATATTCAGAAGCGGGTGACTTCTGGTTTGTCGTCGCTCCATGCCTCAAAGGGAGTCTAGTCCTTGACAAATATATGAGGAGATATGTTCTGAATGTAGTTAGCACAGTTAAGTGTCTCAATCCAAATCTTAGGCGGTAGAGATAGTGCATGCAACATGCAAGTGGCCATTTCCTCGAGGGATATATTCTTCCTCTCAGCTACTTCGTTTTGTTGCGGAGTGTAAGGTATTTTGTGTTGCATCTATATATTTGCCTCTGAACAAAGATGTTGGACATATCGGTTCACATATTCCCCCCCATTGTCTATGTGGAGGATTTTTTTCTTTCTCTCAGATTGAGTCTCTACATGTGCATTGAAGTCCTTGAGATACTAAGAAACCTCAGACTTCTGCCTAAGAAAATACACCCAAGTATATCTTGAGAAATCATCAATAAATGTAAGCACGTACCTTGCTTTGTTGATGGATGGATGAGGAAAGGATCCCATCATATCACCATGGATGAGCTCCAAAGGAGAGGAGGCCCTCTAAGCCTTTCCTTTCTCAAAAGTTTTGTTGAGGATGTTTTCCAAGAATGCATCCTCGACAAACTCCTTTTGAAAAATGTATGTTGGGCAAGCCTGTGACCATATCCTATTTGCATAGTTGTTGCATGTATTTGAAATTAATATGGCCAAATATCTTGTGCCATAATATACTAGTATCGTCATCATGCGTAAATATTAAATCAGAATCACATTTAGCAATGAATTTACTGAAAGTATACAAACAAGATTGTTGTTTTACCTCACCAACAACAAACATGGAGTTATCATGCACATCAGATATGGTTATGGAATCAGGTGTGAATTCCACCTTTTTCCTGTACCAAAATGTGTTATCTAATAAATAGAGAGTAGATGCATGGAGAGTTTTGGAACATGAAATACGTTCTCAAAAATTTTGTGTGGGATTTCTACTCTCCCTTGACCAATGAACTCATTTGGAGTATCATCTCCCATGAGGATGGGAGGACCCGTGGATGCAGAAATAGAAGATAAAACATTCTTTGTTGTTTCCATATGGTGAGATACACCTGAATCTAAGATCCATGCATCAGGAGAAGAGTTAATGGAAATCATTGAATGAGAGTTACCTTGTTTATCTTGATATTCCGACTTCTTCTTGGTAGCTTCGAGAATTTGATCCCCAAAGTTGTTCTTCTGAAGAATCTACTCCATATAATCAATATGTTTATTCATGCTTGTAGACTCAAGATGATAACCGTTGATCCAGATTTAGGAGTGCAACAAATTGATTAACAGACTGAATACAATAAAAACAGAGATGGGAAGAATAACACAAATATTCAGTGAACAATATCTTCTATTAAATAATGAAATACGCTGAGACTGTATAACTGCAGAACTGAAACTTGCTCGAATGGTGGTAGCTATCTCTGAGAAGAGATGTAGCTTCTACGTGCATCAGTCTGAGAAGAATCGATTATAATGAGGCTCTAGAGGCCCTTTTCATATTACTCATGAATGCCAAAACCCTAGACATCCAAAAACCTAACCCTAGAAGGTGAAACACCAAAAGTCACGTGGGCCCTATGGGTAAGTTGGTGTAATTTGGTACCTCAACTTCCTAGGGTCGTAACTTTTGCATATGACCTCTGTTTTAGGTGCGTGATAGCCCGTTGGAAAGGTATTTCAGAAAACTACACATTCTGCCATTAGAATTTGACTCCATCTATAGTTTGATTGTGGAGAGTAAAAAAAACAACATTTAGGGCCCCAAAACAACCCTGGAAGTACAACAAGATGTGTTGACATGAAAACATACAAAATAAGCTAGTTGGATTAGGCGAGAGGCCACCTGTATCCACCTGGAGAATGTTTGGGGCTTCAAACAACCCCAGAAGTATAGAACTCACAATTATAAAGTAGTACAGAAGGACATGTTGAAAAAACATGGACACGAGGAGCCAGTTGGAATAGGTGGGTGGCCACCAATATCCACCTGGATCAATCCTCCCCCCTTAGGAAGCAATGGTATCCATTGCGTTGATTTCCCCCATCATGTGAGGAAACTTTTGCTGGATTTGGCCCTGGGTGAGCCACTTTCCTTGGTGTAGGAGTTTCCCTTCCTTGACAACCCGATAAATCCGGATCCGCTACTGGCGAGTGCCCTTGACCTATGTGTCCACTATCTGATCGGTGGATGCTTGTTCCATGTAGTCACGGTTGAGCTCTGTGGGTGTCAGTTGTTCGACGATCTCAGAGGTGTCCAATAATGGTGTAAAATATGGCCGAAGGAGGTCCACATTGAGTACTGGATGTAGACCAAGGAAGGGTGGAGTGTTGAGCTCAAAAGCATTGCTACCCATGGGCCCGACGAGATTCTCCTTCTGCAAATGTATCCCGACTTTGTCACCAACCTGAAACTAGTGTGGTACCCTATGTTGATCATGGCACTACTTGTACTTAGCATTGGATTTCTGCAAAATCTCATGGACCTGTTGGTGGATGTGCTGAATCCACTTAATGAATCTGGTGGATTTTTCGATTGCAGACTAATCAGGGGAATATTCTGTCTGTGCGGTGGCAAGAGGAAGTGCAACATCAATGGGTCCCAAGGGTTGGAATCCCAAACCCACCTGAAATGAGCTATGGTCGATGGAACTATGGAGATCCCTGTTGTAACTGTGTTGGACATATGGGAGACTCTCGTCCCATGTACGGGGATACTTAGAATTGTACATGCGCAAGATGTGCACAATCATCTGATTAATGACCTTGTTTTGGCCATCGGTTTGGGAGTGGAAACTAGTGGATTTTGTGAGCTTGGTGTCCAATAAAGACTAGAGACTCGACCAAAAGGTGTTGAGGAACCTGTTGTCTCGATCGGAGATGATGGTCTGTGGTATCCCAAAGTGGACCCAAATTCATTCGAAGAAGAGCTTGGCAATATCTTCCACCGTGACATTATTTTTATAGGTTGTCAGGATGGCCATCTCCAAAAACCAATCAATGACCACAAACACACAGTCATTTCCATGCTTAGTGGATGGAAAACTAGACATGTAATCCATTGAGATGGATTCCCACAGCTTCTCGAGAATAGGAAGAGAGGTGTATAATCCTTGCTTCTTGATGGATGGATTGGCAATGGTGCAGGAAGTACAGGATCTGATATACTTGCTGATGTATTGTCAAAGTTTTGGCCAATAAAAATGTTTCTGAAGAATGACCATAGTTTTCTCTATGCCAAAATTTCTTGCCGCCCGAATGTAGTGGGCTTCCCAAATTAGCCTTACACGCTTGAAAAAAGAGATGTCCTAGGTGGCATAAGAGTCTGTCCTGAATGTGAAAATCAGTGACAGTGGTGCCTATACCCAAGAGCTGATATATGGTGGCGAAGTATGGATCTTGGTGATAAAGTTGGGGCCACTCCGATGTTTCATGTCCACAAGAATGGAGCACAGTGGTGAGTGCAGCCACAGGAGGCCATTTGAGGAAGTTAGCGACACGATTGGAGATACCTGTCTTATACTTGATGTTGAGATGAAATTATTGCAGGTAGGTGGACCACTTCTGATGGCAGTCGTTCTGCAATTTCCCCTATGTCTGTGTGAACTGTAGAGGCTTGTGATCAATGTGTATGATCATCTCTTTCCCCAGAATGTAATGTTTCCATTGACGATATGATTGGACAATGGAATACATTTCCTTGTCATAGGTGGGGTATTTATGGATAGTACCATAGAGAATATCACTAAGGTATGTGATGCAGGAGCATCGCCAACACATCAAGTGAGCCAGCATGGAAGCGGAAGACAGCTGGACAAGCCAGCACCAAATTTTGAAAACACTTTGGGATTGTTGCGCAAATCTTTAATGGAGCCATTTAAGACGAGGTGCACTTGTATATTGTATTGGACCTTGAGCGGATAGCTCTCGTCCTTTAGTAGATAGTCGACATTTAATAAACTTAATGTAGTTAGATATGAATTTAATTCTAGATTTGATAGCTTAGAGTCCAAGAGGGAAAACAGATATAGACACCCTCATTTGTACATTGTAACATTAGCCTGAGCCCGAGCATAGGAGAAGAAGCAGAAGAGCATGCAGAGAATTGTATGAAGAACACCCTATGTACAGGCATTTGAATTAATAGAAGAAAGCTTTGATTCAAATTCATGGTTGTGTTGTTTCTCTGTGTATTGATGTTATGCTCATGAATGTTTGCTTCCTGTTATAAATTTGCTTTTATATGCTGTGTATATGATTTCAGGGTTGAGTTTGAAATCTGAGAGGGTGAAAGAATGAGTTTCAATTGTTTCTCTATTTGAGCCAGAGGATTCCTACAAGGAGTGCAGTCGAATTGTCCGCAAGGAGTGCGTTGACAGAGGGCTTAGGTAGAGATAACTTCTATTCTCATTCACCCCAGAAGGTGCAGTTAGGCACAGTGCCGTGCAAGGAGTGCACTGGCCAAGGGAAAGCCTCAGGGTTGCGAACCTGAGTGAAATGTTAAAATACTGCTGCTGCAGGCGTGCACAGAGTCGAGGAACTTCAACACTTAGTCGAGGTTGAAGGGTTTCCGCAAGGAGTGCGTGGAAGAGATTTTCTGAAGGACTTGAGAGTCGTAAGGAAGCTCAGGAGTGATAAGGCCTCAAAGTTGTTGAAAGACAGTAGTCGAAGTTGCACTTTAAGGATCAGGAAGAAGCTTCAAGTTTGCAAGCAAGTGGACGAGTTCAGTGGAGAGGAATGCAGTCGATTCGCAGAATCGTCAAGGGAAGGACAGACGGTCGAAATCCTCTGAGGAGATTTCGCAAAGTTTCAAGGGCCGTTGGATCTAGAGGAGGTGCAAGGAGGTTACGGCGAGAAGGTCCGAAAGTTTTAAAGCTCAGGAAGGACAGAGCCGTCGATCTGAGTCACAAGGACCGTCGGATCTACACGTGATATCGTGTATTGGGGATTCATGAGTCGAAGCTGCAAAGGATTGCATCAGGAATTGCGATATCGCGATCCGCGATATCCCGACGAGTCCAGAACCATTTTTTGTTGAGGACGCATGTCAGGAGACCCAAGGAAGTCGAAGTTCGGAGAATCGAGGGTTTCGAGAATAGAGAAATCTTGTTGCTTGGAATCACGATCCGCGATATCCCGACGATGATGTAACCAGTGTGGGGCCGCAGGAGCTAGTGGAAGACAGGTGGCGCAATATCGGGGATCAGGAAAAGGCAAATCCTGAATCCATCGACATCAGGATTCACGATCTCACGAAGTCCGATACCCTGATAGAAGTGACAAGGAGTTGAAGAGACAGCTCACACGTGCATCAGAGTTTCATTGCATCGGGTATCGAGAGTCGACAAATAAAAGTGCTCGATATCGCGAGTAGCGAAACCGCGATAAAAGAGGTCCTGAAAAGGTGAGGGAAAGTCAGCGTTGACTGACCATTGGGTCTCGGGGATTCAAGAGCCCAGTGATCGACAGTGAACTTGCGAATCCGCAAGTTCCGATCCTCCGATAAGTAAAGAAAGGAGGATCGCGCATAGGAGAATCTGTGGGGTGTAGATTTCCTGATAGGGAAATAGAAGAACCTTAGAGTTCTTCGGGCCGAAGAGAAGAATATCCTATGAGAGCGGACGTGCCCGAGGGTGCGGCTGCGCCAGTCTAGTATCAGAGCTCAGAAAGACTCTTTTATTTTTGTAGCAAAGAAGAGGATTCATCATGCTACCCAGGAGAAGGGACGTGCAGTCACCCGATCCAGAAGATAGGGAGATGCGAAGAAGAGGCAGGCAGGTAACAAATCCAGAAATGGAGAGGCAAATGCGAGATCTTCGAGCAAGACTTGAAGATATGGAGACAACGGAAAGACGCACAGCTAGTGCAAGGGATCTTAGTGATTCCGAGAGCGAGATTGAGGCTGAACGAGAAGAAGAAGTTGCAGTCGAAGATGCAGCCAATGAACGTCTAATCAGATCTATCACCAGAATGGGTGCGAAGGCGAAGATGGACATTCCAGTTTACGAGGGAAATCTGGATGCAGAGGAGCTACTAGATTGGATTAGAGCTCTCGATACATATTTCGACTATGAAGATGTCAAAGAGGATAAGAAGGTCAAGCATGCTGTTACGCACTTGAAGGGACATGCAGCATTGTGGTGGGATGAGCTACAAGCTGACAGACGCTGCAAAGGCAAGCAGAAGATCAAGAGTTGGGATCGAATGATCGCGAAGATGAAAGCGAAGTTCATCCCGAGAGATTATCAAATTACTCTGTTCAGGAGGATGCAGAACCTAAGGCAGAAGCTGATGACAGTCAAAGAATACACTGAGGAATTTTATTGACTGAACATCAGGGCAGGTCATCGGGAGAGCGATGATGAAAAGGTTGCTAGATATCTAAATGGTCTGAGATATGACATTCATGATGAATTGAGTATGGTAACCATCCGAACAGTGGAGGATGCTTATCAGATGGCTCTGAAAGCTGAGGAAAAGCTGAGCAGAAAGCAAGGTCAGAGGAGCCGAGGTAGAAGCCAGCCCAGAGGCAAAGCAGTTGCCCAGGACAAATACCAGAAGCTCAAGGAGGAATGGAAAAAACCTCAGGGTAGAGTTGAAAGAGGTGGAACCTCACAGAGAGGGAAATATGTTGAACAGAGAGGGCATCATACAGAGCAGAGCAGAGGATATGCTGACAATAACACTTTTCCTCGTACCAGAGGTAGAGGAAGAGGAAGAGGTGGAGTAATTACATGCTTCACATGCGGGAAGAATGGGCACAAGTCTTATGAGTGTCCAAAGAAAAAGAAGGACATCAGAGAAGCTCACATCACCGAGGTGCAAAGACAGGATGTTGAGGCCGAAGACGCAGAAGGAGGAAGATCGCTCATGATGCGAAAAGTCCTTTTGACACCCGAGAAGGAGGTGGAAAGTTCAGTCCAAAGGACCAGACTTTTCAGAACTGCTTGCAAAACCAAGGATAGGGTGCGCAAGGTGATCGTAGACAGTGGTAGCATGAATAATCTCGTATCTACAGAGATGGTAGAGAAGCTGGAGCTGGAGACAATTGATCATCCAAGCCCATATAGAGTTTCGTGGCTACAAAAAGGACACCAGGTAACTGTTACTAAACAATGCTTGGTTGAATTCAAGATAGGTGGATATAATGATAAGATCTTATGTGATGTCATTCCTATGGACGTATGTCATTTATTGCTGGGTAGACCATGGAAATATGACAGAAATGTGATTCATGATGGGCGAATGAACACATATACCCTAGGGAAGAATGGGAGAACCCATATGTTGCTTCCGATAAAGGATAAAGAGGTGAAGCCGGAAGTAAGCAACACAGTACTTCTCATGAGTGGGAAGGAACTTCTTACGGAGGTGAAGAAAAAAGAAGATCCACAATTCTTTGTGGTCAGAAAACCGAAGATTGTTCTGACTAGTACAAGAGTGGACGATTTACCAGATGAAGTTTGGGAACTGCTAGAAGAGTTCGTTGACATCATAGTGGACGAATTACCTCGTTCGTTGCCACCGATGAGGAGTGTGAGTCATCATATATACCTCATACCAGGAGCCATTTTTCCAATCAAAGACGCGTACAGGTTGACGCCACAAGAGAATGAGGAGGTTAAAAGGCAAGTCCAGGAGTTGTTGGACAAAGGATTAGTTAGAGAAAGCTTCAGTCCATGTGTTGTTCCAACAGTGCTCAGTCCGAAGAAAGACGAAGGCTGGAGGATGTGTACCGAATCAAGAGCGATCAACAAGATAACCATCAAGTACAGGTTTCCATTACCAAGAATGGATGATCTGATGGATTGCCTGAGTGGGGAAAATTACTTTTCAAAGATTGATTTGAAAAGAGGATACCACCGGATTCGCATGAGAGAAGGTGATGAGTGGAAGACAGCCTTCAAAACCAATGAAGGATTGTATGAATGGCTTGTTATGTTGTTTGGCTTAACAAATGCACCGAGTACCTTTATGAGGTTAATGAACGAAGTCCTGAGGGAATTCATCGGGAAATTTGTCATTGTTTATTTGGATGACATACTAATTTACAGTAAATCAGAGGCTGAACACCTGAAGCATTTGGCCATTGTGATGAAGAAGCTACAGTAGGAGAAGTTGTTGATTAATATGAAGAAGTCCTCATTTATGAAGACAGAGCTCATTTACTTGGGTTTTGTTATTTCGGCGGATGAGTTGAGGATGGATCCGGATAAGGTGGGGGTAATTAAGAATTGGCCATCACCGAGAAATGTGTTTGAGGTGAGAAGTTCATGAATTAGCTAGTTTCTACTGGAAGTTCATCAGGAATTTCAGTGGGATTAGCGCAGCGATGATGGATACAATGAAGAAGCGGCATAAGTATTTTCACTGGACAGCAGAGGCTGAGAAGAGTTTCAATTTGTTGAAACAGAAGATTACGGAACAACCAGTTTTGGTGTTGTCGGATTTCCTGAAGACATTTCAGGTGAAGTGTGATGCAAGCGGATTTTCCATAGGAGCGGTCTTGAGTCAGGAAGACAGACCAATTGCATATTTTAGCGAGAAGCTGAACGAGGTGAAATTGAAATACTCCACGTATGATAAAGAATTCTACGCTATCATACAGGCATTGAAGAAGTGGAGGCATTACTTGATCCCAAAAGAATTTGTTTTATATATTGATAACCATGCATTACAGTTTGTGACTCAACAGGAGAAGTTGAATCAGAAACATGTAAAATGGGTAGAATACATGTAGAATTTCACATTTGTGATTAAACTCATTTCAGGTACTGCTAACAAAGTGGTTGATGCTTTGAGCAGGAAGTGTTTGCTGTTGCAGGAATTCCGAGTCAAAACCTTGGGTTTTGAAAATCTCAAAGATATGTATGCAGAAGATGCAGATTTTGCAGAAGCATATGAAGCAACTGAGAACCCTGTTCTCAGAGATAGGAGTCCTTGGATAGACTATATGATCCAGGAAGGATTTCTATTCAGAGGCAATCAACTGTGTATTCCAAAATGCTCCATGAGGGAGAATCTGTTAAAGGAGAAGCACAGTGGTGGATTAGCAGGACATTTTGGCCATGACAAAACATTCGAGAAGATGAATGAGTCATATTTTTGGCCGGGGATGCGAGCATATGTCAAGAGGTTTATGGACAGATGCAGAATTTGCCAGCATTCGAAGGGGAGAAAGCAAAATGCAGGTTTTTATGAGCCATTGCCCATACCAGAGAGGCCGTGGGAGGCGATAAGCATGGATTTTGTATTGGGGTTGCCAAGGACGCAAAGAGGGTTTGATTCAGTCTTTGTGATGGTGGATAGGTTTTCTAAGATGGCACACTTCATTCCATGCCAGAAGACCAGCGATGCGACTCACATCGTGAACCTATTTTTCAAAGAGGTCATTCGACTTCATGGGTTGCCAAAAAGTATAGTTTCGGACAGAGACACAAAATTCATAGGACATTTTTGAAGGACCTTGTGGAAGAAGTTGGGAACTAATTTGGCATTTAGTCCAGCTTATCATCCTCAGATGGATGGACAAACAGAGGTGGTGAACAAAATTCTGGGACACTTGCTGAGAAGCTTGGTGACAGATCACCACAGCAGTTGGGACCACATATTGCCACAGGTAGAGTTTGCATACAATGATTCAGTGAATCGGAGCACAGGGAAGAGTCCATTTCAGGTTGTATATGGGATGCAGCTGAGAGGAGTTTCTGAATTGCAAGATTCAAAATAGACTGCTACTAACAGAATTAGTGCAGAAACATTCGCTGAAGCGATGAGAGAACTTCACAGCAGGGTGAAGGAGCGGTTGTTGAAATCAAGTTAGGAGTACAAACGCAGAGCAGATCAACATCGGAGACAACTTCGGTTTGAAGTTGGAGATCTAGTTCTAGCACACTTCAGAAAAGAAAGGTTCCCGAGGGGAACATACAACAAATTAAAAATGAATAAAATCGGGCCATGTAAGGTCTTGAGAAAATTCGGGGAAAATGCTTATGAGATTGAGCTACCGGATGGGATCGAAATATCTCCGATATTCAATATCACAGATTTATACCCATACAGGGCTGGAGAAGCAGAGACTGGAACTGAACAGCCAGTGATCTAGTGGATGAAACAATTGCCAGTTGCAGAGAAGCCGCAGATGGAATGCATACTGGACAAGAGAGTGGGTAAGAAGACCAGGAGGAAAGAATACTATGAGTATATGGTCAAATGGAAGAATCATCCAGTGGAAGATGCCAGTTGGGAAAATGAAGTGGAATTATAGAAGCATGGATAGACTGTGCAGGAGCTCATGGATAGGAGCGCATGAAATTTTTCAAGCCGAGGAGTATGATGCAGGAGCATCGCCAACACATCAAGCAAGCCAGCGTGGAAGCGGAAGACAGTTGGACAAGCCAGCACCAAATTTTGAAAACACTTTGGGATTGTTGTGAAAATCTTTAATGAAGCCATTTAAGACAAGGCACACTTGTATATTTTATTGGACCTTGAGCGGATAGCTCTCGTCCTTTAGTAGATAGTCGGCATTTAATAGACTTAATGCAGTTAGATAGGAATTTAATTCTAGATTTGATAGCTTAGAGTCCAAGAGGGAAAACGGATATAGACACCCTCATTTGTACATTGTAACATTAACCTGAGCCTGAGCATAGGAGAAGAAGCAGAAGAGCATGTAGAGAATTGTATGAAGAACACCCCATGTACAGGCATTTGAATTAATAGAAGAAAGCTTTGATTCAAATTCATGGTTGTGTTGTTTCTCTGTGTATTGATGTTATGCTCATGAATGTTTGCTTCCTGTTATACATTTGCTTTTATATGTTGTGTATATGATTTCAGGGTTGAGTTTGAAATATGAGAGGGTGAAAGAATGAGTTTCAATTGTTTCTCTATTTGAGCCAAAGGATTCCTGCAAGGAGTCCAGTCAAATTGTTTGCAAGGAGTGCGTTGACAGAGGGCTCAGGTAGAGATAACTTCTGTTCTCATTCACCCCAGAAGGTGCAGTTAGGCACAGTGCTGTGCAAGGAGTGTGCTGGCCAAGGGAAAGCCTCAGGGTTGCAAACCTGAGTGAAATGTTAAAAGACTGCTGCTGCAGGCGTGCACAGAGTCGAGGAACTTCAACACTCAGTCGAGGTTGAAGGGTTGTCGCAAGGAGTGCGTGCAAGAGATTTTCTGAAGGACTTGAGAGTCATAAAGAAGCTCAGGAGTGATAAGGCCTCAAAGTTGTTGAAAGACAATAGTCGAAAATGCGCTTTGAGGATCAGGAAGAAGCTTCAAGTCTGCGAGCAAGTGGACGAGTTCAGTGGAGAGGAACGCAGTCGGTTCGTAGAATCGTCAAGGGAAGGACGGACGGTCGAAATCCTCTGAGGAGATTTCGTGAAGTTCCAAGGGCCGTTGGATCTAGCGGAGGTGCAAGGAGGTTACGGCGAGAAGGTCTGAAAGGTTTAAAGCTCAGGAAGGACAGAGCCGTCGATCCGAGTCACAAGGACCGTCAAATATACATGTGATATCATGTATCGGGGATTCGTGAGTCGAAGCTGCAAAGGATTGCATCAGGAATTGCAATATCGCGATCCGCGATATCCCAACGAGTCCGTAACCATTCTTTGTTGAGGACATGTGTCAGGAGACCCAAGGAAGTCGGGGTTCGGAGAATCGGGGGTTTTGAGAACAGAGAAATCTTGCCGCTTGGAATCACGATCCGCGATATCCTGACGGTGATGTAACCAGTGTGGGGCCGTAGGAGCTAGTGGAAGACAGGTGGTGCAATATCGAGGATCGGCAAAAGGCAAGTCCCGAATCCATCGAAATCAGGATTCACGATCTTGTGAAGTCCGATACCCCGATAGAAGTGACAAGGAGTTGAAGAGACAGCTCACACGTGCATCGGAGTTTTTTTGTATCGGGTATCGGGAGTCGACAAATCAAAGTGCTCGATATCGCGAGTAGCAAAAATGTGATAAGAGAGGTCCCGACAAGGTGAGGGAAAGTCAGCGTTGACTGACCATCGGGTCTCGGGGATTCGAGAGCCCAGTGATCGACAGTGAACTTGCGAAGCCGTGAGTTTCGATCCTCCGATAAGTAAAGAAAGGAGGATCGCCCATAGGAGAATCTGTGGGGTGCAAATTTCCCGATAGGGAAATAGAAGAACCTTAGAGTTCTTCGGGTCGAAGAGAAGTAGATCTTGTGAGAGCGGATGTGCCTGAGGGTGCGGCTGTGCCAATATGCCATAGGATGCCTGTGCTGAGTGAGAACTGTGCCCACTACATAGTCAGATCCATCGGTCTCAATCTCGAATGGTTGTTGCATATTGGGCAAGGAGAGTATTGGAGTTGAGCACAAGTGATGTTTCATATCATCAAATACTCATTGTTGCTCCTTCCCCCACACAAACGTGTCCCTACCACCACCCTTGGTCAGCTGACTGAGGGCCCATTTAATGTGGGAGAATCCCAACACAAACCGTCGGTATAAATTGGCCAGTCCCAAGAAGCTCCGAAGTTCGGTCAATGTGGTCGAGGCTGGCCAGTCATGGATGACTTGGATCTTAGCTGGATCAACATGTACCCCATGCTCATCAACAATGTATCCTAGGTATTGGACCCTGTTCATGCCAAAAGAGAATTTTTCCAAGTTGGCATAAAGCTTGTTGTCACAGAGTGATCAAAACCTGTTGAATATGTTGCATGTGCTCCTCCCATGTTCTGTTGAATATGAAGATGTCATCCAAATATAATAACACAAAGGAGTTGGTGAAGGGTCTCAATACATCATCCATCAACCTCATGAAAGTGGTTGGTGCATTTGTTAAGCCAAAGGGCATGACTATCCATTTGTAGAGACCTTCTTTAGACTTCAAGGTTGTCTTCCAGACATCAGTTGATTCGATGGTAACCTAGTGGTAGCTAGACTTTAGTTCAATATTGATGAAGAACTTTTCCCCCTTGAGTTGGTCAAGAAGGTCATCAATCCTGAGAATGGGGTAGCAGTTCCTGACGATGATTTTGTTTAAGGCTCTGTAATCAATGCAGAGTCACCAAGTATCGTCCTTCTTCTTCACCAGTAAAATCGGGCTTTCGCAAGGGGAGGCATTGGGTCTAATGTGCCCCTTTTGAAGAAGCTCTTTGCTCTGATGCCTGATTTCGTCATTATCCATCATCCAGCACCGATATACTAGTCCATTAGGTAGAGGTGGGTCAGGGGTCAGATCAATTGGATGCTTGAATTGGTAGTGTGTCAGTACCCCTATAGGTGAGGTGAATATGTCTCTTTATTCTTCCACGACCTCGTCCACTTTCTTATGCTACAAAGAGAGGCATTGTGTAGAGGTCACAGATGTGGCAATGACCTTCTGATGACTATGAGCATGGATCACAAAGAAGATGAACTTCCTGGTCTGTGAAGTGACCTTACTGCATTTCTTAGCAGAGATTAAAGAAATAGAAGTAGGCGGTGCCACCTCTGGGATCCTATACAATTGTCTACCCAAAGTAATAATAACACTGTGGGGTCTGACTCATACACATCATGACGTTTCCACAAATATGGTTGTTCTAAAAGAAAATCACAAACTTCAAGGGGATCAATATCACATAGTACCTCATCTTTGAAAGGCTTGATGTCGTAGGACAGTCGACACTGTTGGCTGACACAGAGATCTCTTTCTTGACGAAGCCAACCAATGGTGTAGGGATATGGGTACAGTGTTGTTGGCAGGTCCAGCCGCTTGACAACCTATGCTTAAATCAGGTTCTTCTGACTATCGTTGTCGACAATGAAATGAATCGGAGACCCCTTGACCCACATCTGCGAGTGGAAGAGGCGTTCCCATTCCTCTGTTTCTTCTGGTTCGCTTAGACGGACTTTGGTGGTAGAGACTGTGGCACTGGGTTCAACATCAATAATCTTCTTCCCTCCTTCAGGGTTTGACCTAGAATCAAAATCGACCTCTGACTCGGAAGCCTTCAGCTCGGCCATGAGGGACTACTTGGAGCGACATTCGTTGGTGTTGTGCCAAGGACTTTTATGGTACTCACACCATTTTCCCAATTTCCTTTTTCGTCTTCTCGTTTCCCTTATTGTGCTGCGTCTTGGACAGATTGTCCTGAGAGCAACCATCTCGAATTGGTCCCTTGTTGTATGGGTTGGGGTTGCCTTTTCCCTTGCTTCGACTGTGAGGGGTTTGTAGATCCAAACTCTCATCATTTCTGCTTAAATTTCTTCTCGATCTTGATAGCGTATCTATAAGCCATCCCGAATGAGGCAATGTCCAGGAACTCCATTTTTGTTTGAATATATATATGCAAACAACCGTGGTATTTGAGCACCAGATGACGCTCAGAATATTTGATACCCAATTTTGTGTGTAGGGTATGGAAAATATTGGTGAAGTCTGGTATTTTTTGGTCCCTTTCTTGAAGTAGGGTGGTCCATCTGGTGTATAGGTCCTCGTAGCTTCCAACAGGGTAGTATTGTTCTTTAATGGCGTCCCCGAAGGAATCCCATGTAGGGTCCACCAAAAAAATTGCAGATTCCTCCACGACCCTTGTTGGTTATAATTTATCTGATTTTATACCTTTAACTTGATTGACCCAGGGTTAATTTCTATTGGGGTTCAAACAAAGCCTCTAAAACTATCGACCCTCTTGGTAAACCAGAAGGCAACATAGCATACAGAGTGCACTGCGCAGTCTCACCTGAGATAGTCTTAATGGGTGACTGCAATACTTAGGTGTCTGTAGCCCAGGATTGAGTGGAGATCTGAGAAGTGTGCACTGATATTTCTATTAACCTTATTAAAAAAATATATTGTCATTCACGGTTACGTGTGGAATCAACTCATTCATTTATCATACCCATAACCACTTAAAAACAGTAAAGAAACACATGCATTCAAACACATAAAAAAGGTTTTACCATGGTTCACCCCCTCTTGGGCTACGTCCATGAATATTTGGCTCTTAAGCTCTCTTATTATAGCGGTTCCAAATCTACAACACTGCACTCTTATTATAGCGGTTCTCAGTTGGGTCGAGATCTAATATGAGGCAGACTAGATCACACCAGGCTCCTCAGCCTGCGATCTAACCCTCAAAACCTACACTCCTCACTCTCCACATCTCAACAACTTACAAAAAGGTATCGGGTTACAACATTGGTTCTCCAAAACTCCCTAACATGGTTCCTTTACCTCTGCTTCATTAACTCTCTAAACCTGACTCTGCTCTCTCGCTATGAGACCTAGGTATCTATATTTATATGTTTCTATCTCATCGACCAATACAATGTATTAAAAAAAACCTAACCCTAATGTCGTTAGGTCTTCCATGCATGTGCACGTGCTACTCTTCCTTCCAGCTGTCACTTTCCTCGTGCATGCCTTCCTTCCAAAAATAGCCTTTCTTTCCGCTTTGGCTTACTTCCAACAGGCCCCCAACACTGACATGTGGTTCGTCCTGAGCCACCTAACCTCTGTGTGCTTCATCGATCTACCTAGTGATCGCTTGGAACTTCTCCATGAGCTTCATTGCGTGCGTTGGGGCCTAGACGGTCTTCTCCTTGAGTGTGTCCAATAACTGCACTGTAATTTCATCACTGACCAACCTTTCACATTCTGCCTGGGTCTATGTCATATATTTATTTGCTTCCTCTACCTAGGTAATGACCTCTGCTGCTCGCTCCAGAAGCAGTTCCATTTGAGCCTAACGTTCCTTTTTATACATCTGCACAGTTATGAGTTCTTCCTACAGTTTCTTCATGTCTTACACCCCTTTGATGCACTCTGTGATTAACATTGTCTTCTACCTCTGCTTGAGCTCTCAGATAGTTGCACTTATCCTTTCTCCTTCCTAGTCCCACTGCTAGACCTGTTGATCCTCTTCCAACTTCGTCTATAGCTTCGTTTCTTTGTCGAACAAGTCATCTACTGCGTGGACCTATTGTTCTATCTCTTATATCTTCTTTGTTTCCTCCTGCTTCCTTTTCTCCCTTACCTCCGATGGAGTGGTAGGTGTGAGCTGCTCACAAAGATTCTCGATCTCTTGTTGATATTGATTGATTATTTTCACAATCTGATCAATATTCTCTGTTGCTATGAGTTCAGCCATCTGCATGATCTTTGGAATCTTCTCGTAGGCTATGACCACTTTCTGCTCCATCCCCTTCACGCGTTCCCTCTCCTCTTTGGTCTCGAGCTTGGCCTGCTTGAATACCAATTCCAACTCATCCTGTTTATCCTTTACCTGCTGCAATTCGGCTGTATCTATGCGTGCACAAGATTGTACCTACTGTGTAATTTTGACCTATAGATTATATAGGGCCTTGGTTGGTATCCACGATAATACCAACTGCAATTGAGCCAAGTCCTTTAGGGTTGTATGCCCCACAATCTCGTGCATGCACAACATGTTGGGTGTAATGTGAAATGTTGAACTTGGTTGTGGTATCATTTGGATTGTATCTCGGTCGCTTGCTTCAGGTTCTCCTCCTATCTATGATGTTGAAGGGCCCATTTCTATGCTGTTATCAGCTTCCTGCACTTCCCCGATCTGCCTGAGGAGCTGTCACATATCTTCCATTTCTTCTTCAATTTCGTCCCTTTGGTGCGCAACATTCTCAAAATCCTCGAATGTGCGGTCCTGAACTACTTGGGCCACCATTTCCGCATCATCCTCCATGAGTGTGTATTCTAGAGGTGTTCTGTGTGCCTTTGTCTTCTTGCGCACACCCCCTGTCTGAGTAGTTGGCTTCTTAGTTGGGCCTGAATCTTGTGGAGTAGGACTTGGTGTAGTCCCCTGTGCTGGCTCCTCAGCAGACCGG